>JBBPCY010034885.1:0-13909 GCA_037974405.1 Brachyalestes nurse | reverse complement strand
AGTAAAAATATCTTACTGCACTGGCAGATAATTTCACTTGTTTCTAGTCTGAGATTTCTTGAAATAGGAAAAAATATGTTAAAACAATCTTAATAATCTTAAAAATCTGCTCTTATATAGTATATTATTCTCAAAATAAGATAAAGGCTAAAGATAGGCTAAAAATAAGATTGCAAGTCTTGGTTAGATCAGGAGTTTTTGCAGTGTAGTCTCAGACCAAACTGCAAATATAGTGATTTTTAGACAAGATTCAGTTTCTACTATGAATTATTCAGGGTCTATTAAAAATTATTGAGAATCCACTATGAACACTGAGTGTCCACTAAGAATATTGAGAATCCACTATGAATTATTCAGTACGTAGTATTAATTATTGAGGATCTACCATGAAATATTCAGAATCCACAGAAGACCACATAAACCTACGGGAACCCACAAGAGCCTACAGGAGCCCACAGGGGCCTACAGGAAACCACAGTACACCACAGGAGCCTAGAAGAGACCACAGAAGGCCACGGGAGCCTATGGGAACCCACAGGAGCCCACAAGGGTCTACGAGAGACCAAAGGTGCCCACAAGAGCCTACAGGAGCCTTCGGAAGCCTACAAGAGCCCAGATAAAGCCCTGACTCTTCAGGTATGTGGTATGAAAGGCATAAGCTTCCTAAAAAGGCTCCATTTTGAGGAGCGGATTTCTCCCCCACACCTGGAGGCCTGAGGCCTGAGTCCCAACTGCCAAATCCTGCTGATGGAATAAGGCCTGGAGGAACACTAAATTATTCACGCTACTGCAGGGAAGATCCAGCGCGGTCTGCCTCCACGTGGATGATCTACAGACTGTCTGATCCCAGACCAGCTCCTGCTGGTGACTAGTGATGTGTCTTTCAGAAGACACAGAAGGATGTTTACCTAAACAACAGACCTAAAGCTTGGAAACAGCATAGTCATTCGGGTGAAGAATGATGGTGTTTGATCGTGAATGATGATGTTTAGTGGAAAACCAGTTACGTTTGCTGGAAAAACAATAGTGTTTAACAGATGTTTAGTGCACAGTCTAGGTATTTTATGGATAATTGTGGTGTTTGATGAACAGATAGTGTTTTGTGTACTGTCTTGGTGTTTGATGGAGAAAGATGGTGTTTGGTGAAAAACTGACAGCTTTTGCAAACAATCTTTGTTAGTATTTGGATGATGGTGGTGTTCGATGGAGAACAGTTGTGTTTTGAACTGACAGCATTGCAGAAATTTTTAGTATTGATGATGGTATATAGTGGAAACGAGTGAGAAAAGAGTGTTTAGTAAAAAATGGTGATGTTTGGTGGATAGTCTTGGTAAGTGATGAAGAAAGATGGTGTTTACTGGTCTTTAACAAAGAACAATGTTGTTTAGAGAAAAACTAGCAACTTATTCTCTCTTTCCCTTCCAGTGACAACCAGGTCTCAGCCCGCACACTGTGTGTCAGTTTAGTGCGTAGTGCGTTCACAATGACAACTAAGTTAAAATTCAGAACCCGGATGGTGCACTGAAAACGGCCAGAAAACGCAGTCAGTGCAGGACGATGGACACTACGCGCACTAAACGGACGCCATTTTGACTACGTAGCGGAAAGGGGAGGGACTTTGGACACGGAGTTGAATAATGGCGGCCAACAATGAAATGCCTCTGCAAGCCCAAACTGAGGCAACTAAACAAAAACAAAAGCAAATAAAACCACTAGGAAATTCACTGGGTAAACAAAAGCCAGCAGATATTTTGGCGGACTGGAGACTCGCGATCAAATGTTCGTCCGTCACTTCCGCTAAGTGCTAAACGTTAGTGTGCCATTTCGGACAGCACTTACCCGCGGCAGTGTGCACTACAGAAGGAAGTGCGCACTCCGCACTATATTTCAGTGCACTGAGGTAAGCGCACGATTTCGGACACACTCTTGGTGTTATGCTACATGAAGATCTGACTTTCTCTCCGCAGGAGAATCCGACCCTTCCTCACCACTGAAGCTACGCAGTTACTCCAAACTGGACTACTGCAACTTTCTACTGGCTGGACTTCCACTGACGGTAACAAAACCACTTCAGCTGATTCAGAATGCAGCTGTGAGGTTAGTCTTCGATGTTCCTAAGTTCACTCACAGCACACCTTTACTAAGGAACCTTCACTGGCTCCCCGTGGCTGCTTGCGTTAAGTTCAAGTCTTTAACACTTGCCTTCAAGTCCAAGAATGGAATTGAACCCCCATAAATATCAGCACTGAGGAACAATATCAGCACAAGACGAAGACCTGCATCAAGACTTTTCTCAGTCTTGGCTCCTGACTGGTGGAATGAACTCCTTCTTCCGATCAGATCTGTGGAGTCTCTCACTGTTGATTTAAGTAGCTTTACAGGTTTAAGGAACAGATGTGGACCACCTGGGCACTGATGTATGTCACTCTGGATAAGAGCGTCAGCTAAATGCCGTAAATGTAAATGATGACGTTTGTTGGACAGTCTTGGTATTTGATGGATAATGGTTGTGTTTGTTGGAGAATGACGGTATTGGAAGGAGAATTATGATATTTAATGAATGAATGGTGGTGTTTATTGGAGAATGATGGTTTCTGAAGGAGACTGATGGTGTTGGGGAAGGTCTGAGAACGTTAGCGTTTGCTGGAGGACACTGGGTTAGTGTGTTCTCGTCTTACGAGATGGAGAAAAAGGAGGACTGAGGTTCTGGCTGTTTGGTCAGTGATGTCACCAGCGTGTTGTTATTACTGTAATTACTAATGCGAGACTCCGCTCCATGTGGGCCCTGATTACGCAAGCTCCTATACCACCTCCACCCAAAGACCATGAACCCCCTTCCCACCCCCTTACAGAAAGGGGGAGAACAGGGTTCTGTTTACTAAAAAACATCTGAAAACCTCCAGGAAGCTGCTAAAACACTATACAGTTTTTGCTGGACTTCACGGTTCTTTAAACCAGACTAGGAAGACAGTCGGCGTGGAGACACTGAGGAAAACACTGAGCGTATCGCCGTGGTTACCATCCCTGCCAACATCAACACTGTGTCACACAAGAATCCTCATTTGGCGAAGCAGACATGAAGCACTAGAATCCAGATTGAACGTTTCCTGTGCCTCGAAATGATAATGTCATCGAGTCTTCTCATCAATTATGAGCCTCTCATACTCCCAATACTGTGCAAAACTCTTGATTTCTTTTCATTCTGCTTTGAATCTCCTTATTTGTGTAAAAATACTATTTTCTGTCATGCTGTCTTATCTTTGGCATATTGAGAAGATTAAATTGTCATCATCAGAGCTGCAGCTTCCTGGACGTCCTTCAAAGACCCTTTGTTGTAAAAGTCGTCGTGGACCAGAAGAACCCTGTTATCGGCCTGTTTGTAAGTAAATATTTGGGAGTGTGTGGAGACCAAACTGGGTCAGGAATGAAGAAATGGGGCTCGTCCTCATCCACAAGAACGTTCTACACACTCTGCTCCTGCGTGGAAACTTGGATCTGCTCTTTATGGCATACGGTGAGGGTTTGGGTTTCAAGAGTTCCGGACTTTGTCGCTTTTTTTTCCATGTGTGCATCCCTCGTTCCACTGTTCTCCACGCGAGTTGGCAGAGGGGTCTTTCTGTAAGAGGCCGGGGGTGGGGGGGGGGGGTCAGTTACTATGGAAAGGAGAGTGGGGGGATCCCCGTGGTTACACTGGGAAAGAAGGCCTGTCTGAAGTTTGGCAGCAGGATAAGAGAACAGAAACTGGAATGTTCTGCAGCACTTCTGGCAGTGTCCAAAGCAGGCATGACTGAAGAACTTTAACTGGGTGGCTAAAAAGTAGGGGGGCTCAAGACTTTTGAACAGAACTGCAAAAACTATTTTATTCCTTTCAGACTGTCTTATCTTGGTCAAACTTCTTCAGCAGTTTGTTCTACGGCACAAACTTCTATGGGATCAGACCAGATAGGCTGGTCTTTACTCCCCACGACCATCAGTGAACAACGGGCACCTAGAAACCCGTTCTCTGGTTCTCCTTCCCTGGAGCACTTCCGGTTCTGATCACTAACCCTAACCCTAATCGGGAAACCCTCACAACACCTGCCGTGTTGGAGATGTTCAGTTGTCCAGATGGAGCAGTTTGGTTCTTCTCAAAGTGTCCCAGAGCCTTTCACCCATTTTTCTGCTTCCAACATCGACTTCAAGAACTGACTGTTTACTCACTGACCACATAACCCCTGCAAGCGAGCGACTCAAAAATCTTTATATCAAAATTTCAAACGGCCTTGGACGAGAAGTGGTGCTAAAAAACAGGTGTAATAATAATAATAAAAATAAAAAAATAAAGGGGAACAATATAATTTAACAGGAACAATATTGTGATTGCTTCTACAATCATGCTGCTTATATCAGGTGTCTTTCTATAGGTCAGTAGTGGTGAATAAAAGAATACTGAGTATTTTTCTAAAATCTCAGTTTACAATGTATATCACTGCAATTTGAGAGAAAGTTTAGAATTTCTGTGTCCTTTAATGTGCTTTATAGACACTTTTAGTTTTATTTCCAGGTGTAAATGAGAGAACGTCTCAGATGTTTGGGCTCCTCTGTATGTTTGTCCATCTGAAAGATCAGACCAGCTTCTGCACTTGTTGCCACTCAGACGCGTGGTGAGGTCATGGAGAGCAGAACCGCGGTTCCCATTAGCAGAACCACATCCATCTCCTGCAGTCATTACTGCCCCTGCAGCCCCGCGCCAACACAAACAATCGCAGGAATCTGCTACAGCCCAAACCCCCGCACTGCACCCAGCCGGGCCTTATCTCGCTCCAGAGCAGTGCAGAGACCAGGAAACAGGACAAATACCAAAACAAGACCAGGGTCTGTGCTCACACCCGGTCCTGTCACTTGCACTCATTCGCACTCGCACTCACTCACACACACTGACACACTGATATAAAAGCAACATCAACGGTTCAAGTGTTAGATAAGAGTGGGGTTTGGGCTGAAGGGAAAGTTCACGAAATTACATTTATATTTACAGCATTTATCAAAATGACTTCCATTCCCTAACTACAGGGGGCAGTCTCCCAGGAGCAACTTGGGCTTAATGGTCTTGCTCAGGAACCCAGTGGTGCTGTGCTGAAGGTAGGATTCGAACCCATGACCTCTTGGTCCAGAGGCAAGTATCCTACCCACTAGACCACCACCACTCAAATTAAAATTCATACAAATGTTCAAATAAGAATAATGTGATCTATCTATCCATCCATCCATCTACACACACACACAGATGAGTGAATAGGTATACACTGACCGGGTGTGTATAAGAGTGTGTACTGGCCGTACTGGGTGTGGAAGGTTTTGCTGCTGGTTTCTTGAGGTTCTCCAGTGACGGACTGCAGTCGGTTCCGCTCGGCCTCGATGTGCTCCAGCAGAACACTAGTGATTTTACTGCCTCTGACTCCTTTGGACATACCTTCCGTCAGACTGCAGTAAAACACACACACACACACACACACACACAGATATTCTGTTATCACAACGAGAGTCTAGACAGCCGACCATTTTATAGACTATTGAAATTCCATCTTTATAATTACTTTGACCCCATAAACATCACCTTAAAGGGGAATTCCACTCCCTTTTTAAAAACCCCCATAACTCAGTAAAAAGTGTGTTTAGAGTGTTAAATAGCTGTGCTGATAATCAGCCTTACTGAGTTCTATCTGAGGACCTTAACATATCCAAGCCAAAGTGATCTGTGATTTGAGAACAGAATTGGAGCTCTATAACATATTTTAAGGTACTGGAAATTGGTTAAAATCTAGAAATCATGACTTTAGCACAGAAATTTACCCTACAGCACTGCTCCTAGTTTACTGGTTAACGCTCCAGTTATTGCTGCTCTGATTCTGATGGGCAGTTGGTTGAACAGCATAGTGGATAAACACCATTTCACCAGGTTTAGTTTCAGATCTTTTCTCAACTAGCTGAGCAGCTCCTGCAGATCTAACAGACCCCCCAGGATCATAAACATCAGGCATATCAGAGATGCATTTAGGGCCCAAACCATTGAGTGACTTGTACTCAATGAGAAATGCTTTGAAATCAGTACTGGGGGCCTCTGCAAGGACCTGAGAACTGGAGTGATGTGGTATTTTTCTTTAGTCTCCTTTTTAGTTGCCAGTGTGTGTCTGTTATAGTGAGATCCTGTGGGTCTGTGTTTGCTGGATGTGGCGTAATTACTCTGGTCTGATCTCGTTTTGTCTGATTTCAACAAAGAAAAACAAAACATGTTGAAAAAAGTGGGAGAAATTCCTTTTTATTTTGTCTGGAATACAAAAAATAGTGGCATCATCAAGCTACCATCAAACAGTGTGTGTGTGTATATATATATGTGTGTGTGTGTGTGTGTGTGTGCTCCTCCAGAGATCAAAAAAGCAGGTCAGATCTCCAGTGGACTTTGCCTTTTAAACATTCTACAGTTTAAATCTTCAAATCTTCCATCTCTCTGAGGATCAAGCCGACATTTGAAATTTACTTCTATGTTTACATTTCCATTCAGTCGGCCCTCTCATCCGGAACAGCTTACGAAAACACAACATACGGCCAGTAAAGGGCAACGTGAGAAAAAGGTAGATTTAAAAAAGGCTACAAAACCTAATAGAGAAGAATCTCCTTGGGGGAGGCTAAATACTGGTGTAACTTTCAGGCGGAGAATTATTTTAATGAATAAATGAAAGTAGTCGCACTTTAGTAAAGGCCAGTATTCCTAGAGTGTCTTGACACCTTCATAAACCTTTCACGACTGACGTAAACCTTTATAAAATGTCATCGGCTCCTTCAATCAATTTTGCCATTGTTTCATCAGATTTTTACGAATAAGCCTTTATAAATATTTATGTCTGATGTCATAAAGGTGCTGAGAAGCCTTATGAAAACTGGCCTTTAGTCAAGTGTTCTCATCAAATCTTCCATTTCTGTCTGCAGTATGAGTACGCAACGTATAATTTCTAACATTTATAATAATTTATAATGTGACGTAATTGTGATCAGTTTGGTCACTACTCTTGTTTTGAGTGCATCGTGGGAATCAATTAAAACTTTAACAGCAATGGGCGGGGCTAAATTGCTGTCAAATTAGATACTTGTGTCTTAGTTTTTGTGACATCACAAACGGAAATTGGATTATTTCTGTAATGCTGGCCCTTTAAATTTCATAAAGTTCGTTATAATCATCTTTCATTATTATTTAAAAATGAGACACTGGTGTTTTAGTCCTGCATTTCACTAACTAGCTTCTAATAAATATCAAGTAAACTGACATGTATTGTGATGTCACATTTGTGTCACATCGCCCACCTTTGGCTTAGGGCAGGGTAATAGGATGAGTGCTCTGTGTGTGTGTGTGTGTGTGTGTGTGTGTGTTAGAGTCCAAGTTTGTATGCACAGGACAGTGTGGCTGAGACTGGCAGGCCAGGAATGAATATAAGAACAAAATTCGTCTCATTGTTTGAACAATTAACAGAAGGATAAGGGTTTTGTTTGAACGAGTGTCTGTACGACGGAGGAACTGACTGTTTTTGATGGATTTCTGAGCCACAGTAATCCAGGCAGGAACATCGGAACCATAAATATTTGGGAAGGTGATTACAGGAAATTTTGTGTTTTTGTTGCTGTTCTCGTTGATTAAAAAGCCATTTTTTGGGCTGGGAGTCACATTGGCCAATACGTGATTGTTCTCCCCCTTAAATGTGTCTGCACACATTTTCAATCGGCTTTTCATCTCGGAAATGTTTGCGACGTGCGACATGCAGCTGGAAGAGAGCTGATTGCCTGTCTTTTAGGCACCGCTCTAGATGAGCCTTTTATTTCCCCAGGACGCTGTAATGGAGATGCTTTATTTGCGTAGAACCGGAACGAAATGCCACCTTTTCCTCCACCATGTGCCGTCACACTGTAACAGTTACTGTATTTCAGTTAAGAGTTACAAGGGGCCCATATCCTACATTTTACATTATTTCCCTGAAGGAATGTTTTATTTTAGCTGAGCTCATAGAGATCTTGGCGGGAATAAATAAATGAAGAATGCATGTCTCGGGCTGCGGTGGGGCAATTTGAACCATTCGTGCATGATTCATTTTCAGTGAATATCTATATTTGGATTGTATTAGGTAGAGCAGTAGTGCATTATCCCTTTAAGTGGAGTCTAGGATGGCGAAAAGAGTCCGGGGTCGGCGCCAGGGAAAGTCATGCCCTTGGAATAAGCTAAATAACCAGAAAATGTATCTGCAAGTACAATAAATGATCTTGTAACATTCTGAATACAATTGTGCAACGATAGTCAGTCATAAAAGTGGTTATTTCACTTGCCAAGGTATTTTATTGCAGTGCATTCAGTATTTCGATAACATTCAAGGAAAAAAGTTCCCATTTCCAGCCACACTCTGTGACAGGTGCATCACACAAGATCCCTTAGATTCCTCTTTCCTGATGATAAAGAAGGTAAGAGAGAAGCCAGCAGTCACTTGAACACAGTTGTCTGAGCTGAATCATCCATCCGTTCATCCGCCTATCCAGTTTCTCAACCGCTCATCCTTAATCAAGGCGGAGGTAGGTGCTGGAGCCTATCCCAGCATTTATAGGATGAAATCCAGTCCAGTTCACCAACACCACAGTCATCTCCAGTCCTAACCCCACAAAACTGATCCACTAAAAAAAGGAGCACAGAGATGTGCATAGAAAATCAGAACGCAAGCATTTAGAGAAGTCAGAACTGTTTTGGAACTATGCATGAAACACTGGCAAAAATTCAGCTACAGGGGGTCCTCAGATTACATTTACTGCATTTATCAGGCGCTTTTATCCAAGGCATCTTCCATTCCCTACCTACAGGGGGCAGTCTCCCTGGAGCAACTTGAGGTTAAGGGTCTTGCTCAGGAACCCAGTGGTGGTGCTGAAGGTAGGATTTTAACCCATGACCTCTTGGTCCAGAGGCAAGTATCCTACCCACTAAGCCACAACGGAACTGTTACGACACATTTTCGTGTCTATGACAGTGATGTAAACCCGAATTGTGGTGTAAGTTGAAACACGGAATAGCCTGAATCACTTACCGATCCTAACACAGCTGTAAAATCATAAACTAGAACATAAAAAACACAACTAAGCCACAGGAAAGGGAAAAGAACATAAACATACATGTTCACTGTACTGTACTGGGGGTTGCTGACTCCCTCACTTATACGTTGTATTTTTCCGCCACACTTGTTCTTCCATGTAGTCTGTAAGTAAGTTAAAGGTGTACGACAAAACTCGCGTCTCAATTTTTTTTTTTTCATTTTTATGGGAGGGGTTGTTGCAAACATCGTATGTCAAGACTGTCGTAACCCGAGGACACCCTGTAGTCGTATATGGAAGTTTGCATGTAGAAAACCGCACCAGAGAAGGATACAGGTGGGAACATCACAGATCATTATGTGTTCGCCAAAATTACAGCTCATCAGAGTCCAGTGGGAATAAAAATGTGTAAATATATTTCTGTGGCGGGGCAGTTTCAAACCATTTTTTCAATTCTTCGTTTTCAGGGAACGCTTTTTTTGGTATTTCAGAACAGTAGAGAACATCTCTACTCCACTTAAAGTCCCTAATGTGTCACTTGATTTACCTGCTTAAAATAACATAACGTGTCTCCAAACACTTCATATTAATATAAGGCCTATAATATTCTTGCCACAGCTTCACTGTGAGAAAAAAAAGTCATTGAGATTTAAGAATATTCCACTTCCCAAAGGTGTGATGTTGTTCAGGGTGTAGGCCAGTGTCTTTATTCAGCCAGAAGTGTGTTGTTTCTGCAGACAGTATCTCGGTGTACCTGTAAGACTGAGGTAATAGAATCTGTTTTTAAAGCGTGTTTCTAAATCTGCAGCCTTCGGGGCCGGTCGATGCAATCAGAAATAATACCGGATTAAAGTTCCATCGCTTTGGAGAGGACGTCCAGTGGGCGCCTCTCCTGCAGCCAGTCCCTCCAACTGCCCATAATTGGTTGGATGTCTGTGGAGGAGGGGGGGTGAGAGAGAAAATAAATAAATAAGTGAAATGCTAAGAGAGCCACTCAGCTTTTCATCTTTCGCTCTCTTTCATCTGAGAAGCAGATGGCGGAAGAGTTTGACGCTTTGAAAGGCGAAGATTGCCGAGCAGCGTGAGGCCGCACTTCGGGGGAAACGATTTAGACTTGAAAGTTTTGTGGAGAGTCCGGGGTCCGCACCGGCTGTCCGCGGCCACTTGGTTCTGTTTGCTTTAATTTGCTCTCGGCGGATGAGGCGTTCGGGCCTGCCGTACCGGACAGTGTTTTTGGACGACGAGCTCGGAAGCTGGACGCTGGCACTGGTTATTACGGCTCTGTAGAAAACACTGATGGCTGAATGGATGTGCAAAAGAAGGCACGGTGTCTTCATATGGCAGCGATATGAGTTAGCAATGCATCTGAAATTCTGAATGTTACATTTGCTGCAGCTAATCAGGCAAACTGTGGCTAGTGAATGCACAGCACTCGTGAGGTACAGGGTTTCAAAGGCACAGCAAAATTGTGGAGCCACGAACAACACCAGGATGGAGGAGAAAATGTAAACTCAGTGACAGAGAGGTGGTGGTGTTGAGTTGTAGAATATATCAAAACTGCATTACGCATTCTTTACAGCTGCTTTTTCACGTGTTATACCTAAATACCCGCTTTTAGAGTGTATTGCGTTTAGGGTGCAATACATACTGGCCCCATCCCTCCGTTACTTTTGTCCTAACTTCTGATTTTTCTTTGACAGATGTTGTTTAGGCGTTCTTAGCCTGCAGTAACTTGGTTGAATAGCGGACGTTAATTTACGTTTAGCTTTACAGGTTTAAGTAACAGATGTGGACTTGAGCACTGATATACGACGCTCTGGATAAGAGCGTCAGCTAAATTGTCTTTTGTCGGCTGTATAAGGCTGAGGCATGCGGTCTGTTTAATTCTAAGATCTAAGAAAAGTTTGAAAGCTTTTTGTGGTAAAATAATATATGATTTTTTTTTTTTTGCTACATAAAACGTAAAAAAACATCATAACTGGAAAAGTGTAGAATACTAGATTTTAAATGCAAATGTTTGCTCCTTTTTGGAGGAGCAGTCTTTTAAAACTCTACAACTAACTATGCCTGGTTTTAGGAGAGGGAGAAAATTACTTGCAAAACCTGTCGACGCTGACCGAATTTTAAAACAAAATTGAAAAGAACGTCATCATTAGCACTTTTAAACTCTCTCTTTTGTTTGCCATGTTTTTTTCTGCAATCCACCTTTGTGTGTGTGTGAATTTGCATTTTTCTCTGTATGCATCACATAAACTCGAGCCTGCTTTATATGTAACACACATCCTTTTTGTGTAGAATATGCTCTACTTGCACTATGGAAAATGTCCTTTTGCCTTAAAAGACTCCCATAGCCACGAGAAAGGACAGAGGCATCTGGAGCCACCCATTCTCTTCTCTTTGTTTATCATCCTTACAAATATCTCCACTTGAAAGAGTGGCTGCGGGGAGGATCGTCCTATCTGGAACATCACTCAAGCCGTGAACGTAGGCGAAAGAGCGAGCGAGCGAGGAGCTGAAGTTCAGAGTGGGCTTACTTCGGTTACACAGCTTGTGCTTGTCAGTGTAAGCATACAATAGCCACAATAGCCACTGGTGTGAAGAGATTTGACAGAACGCTGAATGCCTTGGCATTTATTTCTTTCACTTCAGCTTCAGCTCTGCATCAGGCCCTGACAAACACCCTTCAGCGTGTTTGAGCCATGACTCAACGCTCCGTTGCCTCAGACGTGCCGCCAAATCGACGATCAAAAAACAAAACATAAGTGCGATTTCCATACGTGAGGACAATTGTCCTTTTCATGCCGTCTTTATTGTATGATTTCCCCTTTTGGACCCTGCCGGTTCGCCAGCCTGGGAGGAGTTAGCCACTCGTTTTTTCAGGCTGGCACACTTTGTTAGCCCCTCTTCAGCTCCAGTGAGACTTGTTAATGTTGCGAGAGCTAGCTCAGTTCCTCGTCAGACAGGGACTGTGGGTTTTTTTCAGCTCCCTTCATCTCCTGGCATCCGTCCTCCATGTGCAGATGGCACCAATACCAACTCTGGCTCCGCACGTACCTCTCTGTGTGTAGTGGACAATAGTGGACCGGCCTTTCATGTAGGAAACCAGGCCCCGCTAGCCTGAAGAGACATCTGCTTCAGCTGGCAGCTTCGTAATGACACTGATATCTCCACAGAGATACAGCAGCGTTAGCACAGCACGGCTAACCTAGCAATTACAGCAGATTCTGTTCAATTAGCCAACTGAAGGGCGAGGAATGAGCACAAGCATGGTAATTAGCCATGTATACGTCTGAGTCAGCACACTATAGCTATAATATGGCAAAGTCAGCAGTTTATGTGGAGTTAATATAACTTGCTATTTGCTAATCAGTAATAGCCAGACGTAGCATAAGGGTAGTAATTAGCTACGTAATGCTTGCATATGAGCAGTGTAGCTACAGTATGGCTAACTTGCAGTACTTGGAATTGGTAAATCTTTGAAAGGAAACTTCAGAATAAGACACTTCTCCAGGCTGTTTCTTCTAGACAAAAGAGCTCAGATTAACATCACTATAAGATTTTGACCAATCCCAGTTTAAGGTCTTAAAATAAAATTTCTTTTCTCTCACTGCTCATCTCACTATTCATCTTTATTCAGCTCAGATCATCAGATCTTCAGATCGACCAGGAGATCAAAAAGAAAATTTGGTTTCTGATAAATGAGTCTGAAATGATTGATCTAATTCAAGTCTCGACTCCCAAAGTCAGACAGTTTTGACCCATAAGGTGTTAAAGAGAAGAAACCGATGAGAAGCCGATGAGAACAGCAGTAGAAGTTCTGCCTTAAGTTGATTTTCACTTTTGCTACTTATTTCTCCTAAAGGGGAGGTTTAGGAGAAACAAGTCAGACTTCAATAATCTCCAAATTATAAGATGATTTATTTCTGATCAGCCAAAGAAAAGATGGTCCTGAGCAGCAGATTTATGAAAACGTGGCTCAAGCCCAATATTTGTGAGAACACGACTAACACACAAGATGGCTAACATAGCAATCAGTGTATCACTGGCAAACCAGTGAACCGTAAACCACAAACAAAAAGGTCACGGGTTTGATCCCTGCGAGTCTCTGCTTTCCAGGAGATGGTAAATCAGAGAACATGCTGCATCGCTGAACCAGAAACGACCCTTTCGTTTGGACGGTGGTGCAGGGAGGTCATGCTTCTTCATCTGAATCAAATAAGCACCGAGGTCCTCCGGTGAGGCAGTACTCCCGTCCTGATTCACCTTATTCAGTTACAGAGCAAGACTGGAGTCAGATGCGCATCCAGAACCATCTCTGTTTTCCAGATAACATCATGTTCGTGCAACTGTGTATTTGCATTTGGCAGCAAAGGTAATACGGCAAATCAGCTCCTGTCCCATCAGGCCTTTATCAAACTCGAAGCCACCACTAGATGGCGCGAGTGCAGCTTGACCCTTAGAGCGTGAGTGGAGCGCAACAAATCGTAAATGGTCATCAAGAGGCCAATCAATTCCTTATATGGAAGCTCCCCCGGTTTGTGTCGGACGTCATGCTGAGCTTTGTTTGGTGTTCCTGTGTCACGTAGAACCAATGTTATTGTAATTTAAAAACATGTAATAGTAATTATAAAAACCACTACAGTCATGACATGCAAACGTCCAAATTTCTTTTATTTTAGAAACAAACAAAAAAAAAACCTGCAGAGGGAGGGGCTCTGGAGAGCGGCTGAGAGAATGAGCAGCAAACGGTGAGAGTGTAGGAGAACAAACACCGGTTCTAGACTGTTTTACACTGTTTATATTTACTGAAATC
>JBBPCY010034864.1:0-13911 GCA_037974405.1 Brachyalestes nurse | reverse complement strand
ACACACACACACACACACACACACACACACAGAGTAAACCATTCCATTCCAAGAGCACCCACATATAGTGAAAAACCATGAATATGCTCTGTATGTGCTGTTGTTTTCTTTGGTATAAGCAGGGTAAATACAGTAATAATTTAATTTACAGTAATAAAAATACAGGGCTTCAAGAAGAACAAAACGAAAAACACAGAACACTCAAGACGCTCCATGGGGGAAATTCCACACTATACCAATAAGAGTCCTTGAGCAAGTCTCCTAACACTGCATTCGCATACATCTTTGATAAGCACAAAAACTAAATGTAAATGCTAAATATAAATGTAAAATGCTTGGTATGTCCAATCATCAGCTGAGCTGTAGGTGATTCTACCATGACTGTATACCACTGAGAATAAATTAACATTCAGGATGCCTCATATTTGAAAAGTGGTGAGCGAATCTCAGGGCGAACATGTATCTATAGAAATGTACTCACTGAAGTGTGGTTCCTTGCAGGATCTTCACGCTGTACAGTAAGTCGTTGCCGCTGGATGTGGCTTGCCGCGTGTGGGACCTGTTTTGCCGGGATGGAGAGGAGGCATTATTCCGAACCGGATTGGGAATTCTTCGCTTGTATCAGGACGTGCTCTTGCAGATGGACTTTATACATAGTGCACAATTCCTGTCACGGCTACCGGAAAACACGCCAGCACACACACTGTTCAACTGCATCGCCAACACGCACATGATCAGCAACAACAGGAGGTGGAACCAGGTGAGCACCGTATACACACTCTTTTTATTGTGGTTTTTATTCTTTTTATTTATTTATTTTTGCTCTACCTTCCTTAAACATCTGCTACATCGACATACAACTACAGACTGTTATCAGCTGCACAGAGCCACAATGGCACTGACATGGTAGTGGCTATAATACTATAGTATGTGTAGTGCTGGCACAAGTGTTGCTGGCACACACATCAGTGTCAGTACAGATTAGTAGGCACTGCCAAGTGAATAATCATGCAATCGTTATGTTATAGTTAGATAATAACTAGTTTGTTTAATCTGTTTGTTTTTCAGCGCTACTAACGTACTTTCCTTACTCAACCCTGCAGGCCATGTAGTGCATGCTGAAGCTCCGCTGCCCTGGCTTCCAAATACAGATATATGATAAATACACTCATTTGACAATGCAAACACTGTTGCACTGACTGCATGTCAGTGAAGAAAACTGGAAATTGGGTTCATGTATTCACACAATGACATTGCTGTTTATAGACACTACTATGAATAGATTCTGATTTTCATTCTCATCGTCCTTTCTTTAGCTTCAAATTTTGATAATTCTCATTAATTGTAACAACAAAACATGCAGTGATGAGCAACTATAGTATTTGCTTGACATCAGTGGGTAACTGTTTCCTGTCTCTCTCTCTTTCTCTCTGTGGCAGGTGTTCTCTGCTTTGATAAAAGATGGACCTAAAGACTCTGATAAAACGCCTAGTCCTGCTTTGAGGAGCTAACAGCTAATGGCTAACAGCTGCCTTGGGACTGCTAATGAAGTCACTTTGTTTTTTTTTAACGATGGATTTCCTTAGGGGAGATGCCCTTGACTCATTCTCTGCAGTATTAAGGAGGCAGATTTCTGTCATTCCATGGCGGTGAAGTAACCAGACGAGGACTTGTGGATCTGGACTGCTGAACAGGTCCATCTCACATGGAATAAACAGTGTGCGTGTGTGTTTGAGTGCGTCAGGTTACCGTGTAATGTGCCAGCCTTTACAACGTTACTCTCCGTAACACACTCATCTAGACACACATTCCTACACTCACTGTCACACGTACACACACAAGCACATCTGCCGCAGCTGTAGGGCTGCATGATTCCAACCGCCTGCAACGGAAGTCGTTTTAAATGTAGTGATTGTAATTAATTGAGTGCAATACATAGTCACCGCCCGCCAGGACACTCAACGCCAGCACCGGGGGTTGGTCCATGCCCCCTTGACCCACTCCATGAAAGTAACTGGGGTTGACTAGAGTGCTTGTTTGTTGCACAGTACTGTTCATCACCACCATAGTGTAGTTTTATTGCAATGCAACGGCTTTTGGAACTCCCACTCGCCCACCAGCAGTCTACGAAGCTGTTCTGAACTAGTGCCAAGCCCTGTAGTACTCTTAAACACACATGCAGACATACCATTAACATCAAAGTCTACCACAGCTTTTCACCAGCTCATACCAAATATGTCCATGCCTACGGTCACCACCTGCCTTGTGTCCAGCTGTATTGATTTTGAAAGCTTCCTAGCCACCAAACAGTCCTGAGTTTTATGTTTTGTGGACGGGTCAACTTGTGTAACGTGTTGTTCAGTCAGATGCGGTTAGAGAACCGGGGTCAGCAAGAGAACTTGGTGACCACGGAGGCTATAAGTTCATAGAACTTTGTTAGCTACGAGGGACGTTCAAAAAGTTTCTGCACTTTTATATTTTGGTTGAAAACAGTAAAGGCTGGAAGAGTAGTAGTAATTGGGAGTTTCTGAGAGTTTAGCTTCATTTGATTTCCACGTTTTTGTGGCTTCTCATGTGATGATGATGTGAAAGCAGTGGCTGCATGTTCAACCAAAATCCTTTTATGCTGATGCCGTTAAAAAGTTGGTACAACGCTGGGAAAATTCCATCACAAAGGAAGGTGACTATGTAGGAAAGTGATGCAATTTGTTTTTGAAATTCTTAATAAATAGTTGAAAAATTGTGGATACATTTTGAATGTCCCTCATACATCAGGCTCGTAGCTCTGTTGCAAAAGAAGCAAACTTGTCAGCTGATGGACAACGTTCAGGGGAAGGGGAATATTGTGTACATTTGATTATTCCTTTATCTTTACATCTAACATGGTCTAGAATTTGATGGTCAACCATTGTTAGGGATCACCAGGTGCTATCGTCCCATCAAACTCTAATATGTAAATATGAAAGTCGCAGTGGTACTCATTTTATTAACTATTTTTAGAGGCCTGTTGAACTTAGGGTTCACATCAAGGCCATCTTAAAGGAGTAGTTTGTTGAAAATTCACAGTTTTCCCCTAACACTAAATGCACTCCAAGATATCTGGAGTAAAGCTGGGTTACTTATCAAAAATACATCTCGATACTTGAAGACATTTTAGTGATAAACATTGTCACTCCATTTTGAAGTTTAGTAAGACTTGGGCTGGACTCTTGATAATGTTGATGATTTAAAAAAAAAGATTGACAAATATGTCCATGGTCAAAACCGAAGAGTGGATTTTGAAAAAGCAGAACAGTCAGTCTCCAATGATCTTCTCACCATTCACTACTAACTACAATGATTACAATGGCTGACTATACTCCTGATGACGTAGTTCGTAGTATAAGTGTTTTGACAGAGTGAACGTTGCTCTTATGAAAGAATTAAAGCTAACCATGATACATTGGTAAAGGCTGTCACTGGAATTTTATATTCATTACAATTTCACCCATTTTAAGCTTCCATTCCTTATTAGCTACATTAGGCTTATAGCTCCAGAGCTAAACTAAAGAAGCCAACTAGGCACTATTTTCAGCGAATGAGGAAGTTTGTTGTAAAATTGTGCAAATGTGATTTTTGGTGGGTGTTATGAAGTAAACTGAACTTATTAACCCATTGGCCTGCTATTTAGAAAAATACCCTCGGGTTCTGGACTAATCTCCAGAAAATCAGTCAGGCCATGTTAAGTGACTGTGCTTAACACACTGTGAAGTACATGGTGACCCTAAAATGGTTTTATATGCAAACCCGTCTACAAATATGAATAAATTAAACCTAGATATTGTTTGCCTAGTTAACTTCCTTCCAATGGACCTACATGCTAGGTAACTGCAGTGGCTAGCTAACAAATGAACAATTAATACATTTCCTACTAAAAGTAAAGATGCCAACTAGTTTGGGACTATTTTGAGTGAGCGAGGAACTTTGCGGTAAGCGTACAATTGTGCAAATGTGATTTTTGTTGGGTGTTATGAAGCAAACTGAACCAGCTAACTTGCTAACCCATTGGCCTGCTATTTAGAAAAACGCCCTCAGGTTCTGGACTAATCTCCAGAATATCGGTCATGCCACATTAAAGTGACTGCGCCTAATATTCGGTGTACACGGTGACCTTAAAACTGAGATGGTTTTATATTCATCTATAAATACAGATTAAATTTAAGCTAGCTGTTAGCTAGTTAGCTTTCTTCCAGTGGCCCTACATGTGAGGTAGCTACTGTGACTAGCTAACAAATTAACAATTAATACATTTCTTACTAAAACTAAAAAGCCAACTAGTTTGGGACTATTTGGACTGATTGATGAAGACTGTGATAAATATAAAATTTTGCAAATGTGACTTTTTGGGAAGTAAACTGAACTAACTTGCTAACCCATTGGCTTGCTTTTAAAAAAACGTCCTCAGGTTCTGGACTAATTTCCAGAAAATCAGTCATGCCACCTTAACGTGACTGCACCTAACACTCCATGAAGTACATGGTGACCTACAGGCCACCTTTTATTTGCACCATCACAATTTGCTTCAGACCATGATCCTCTGTAATTTCGGACTGTGAAGTGACACGTCTGATACTTATTTAAAGTTGTATAATGTAATTTTTTTTTTTAATTTAAATAAGAAATCAGTTAGTGTGCTTTTTTTTTTTTAACTCAAACTCACTATTGTACAGTTTTCTTACATATAGTCGGTGATGTATATAAACTGTGAGATGATTTTCTCTGGTATGGGCGCGTTAGCCTGTAGATGTGTAAATATAACTGAATAATGAGACTCCTGCTATGTCTTCTGTTTTCTTTCTTGGTAGAGGCTAAGAATATGCCCCAGTTATGTTCTATACTCTAATACTATGTCCTGATCTTAATTGAATGAGTTTGGTGGGTTAGTGCTCTTAATTAGCATATATTAGCATAGACTGTTTCATATTAACAGAAGGCAATAGGGTCTTGCTATGCTAATGTATGGCTCTATGAGCGACTTTAGAAGAGACTTTTTTGACACTATGAACTAAAATGGCTTTCTTTTCGAACTTGTCTACAAATATGGATAAAATAAAGCTCCACCATCAGGGACTTTAATGACATAACATTCAAAAACAATAACAGACTTTAATATGGAATTGGTCCCTCTTTGCAGCTTTAAGCAAATTCAGTATGAAATGTCCTCTTTTTCTAACTAAAAGGCAAATCACAGATCAAAGCTAGGTAGCTGCTGTGACTAGCTAACAAATTAACAATGAATACGTTTCCTACTAGAAGTAAAGATGTCAACTTGCTTGGGACTATTTTAAGTGAGTGAAGACGTCTGCGGTAAATGTAAAAATGTGCAAATGTGATTTTTGGTGGGTGTTATGAAGTAAACGGAACCAGCTAACCCATTGGCCTGCTTTTAAAAAAACACCCTCAGGTTCTGGACTAATTTCTAGGAAATCAGTCATGCCACATTAAAGTGACTGCACCTAACACTATAAAGTGTATTATGTATTCTTTTTCTCACAGCTCAAAGTCCATCAGTTGAATTTCAGCTCTCTATTTTTACAGTAATGACAAAATCACACACAATACTGTGTTAACCTCACAAATTTATTTAGCCAAGGGTGGGACAAAAGGTCCTTTAAGAACAGGGCCATAACAGACAAGGTAAAACTACAATGGGTTCATGTAGAAACCTTGGCCAATACTTCTGGGTACAGTTAAGTTACTGCAACCGTTGTTTGATGATGGGTGCTTTGAAATGACCGCTTGAAACTAAACGTGTAAAAAGAAAAAAAAAAGAAAACTCCTGATCAAAAGGGGCTGGAGTTCCAATAAGAACTGTACATTTACTCTGACACAGCAAGAACAATCACTCAGCAACCTGCTTCTCTGCTTTTTCTTTTTTCTTTTTCTTCTTTTCTTTTTTCTCTTTTTTTTTCATTTTCTTCTCTTTCTTCTTCTTCTTTTTCTCGCTCTTGGTCGACTCCACGTCCTCTGCTTTGTCATTTTTCTCCTCCCTGTCTTCTTTCTTCTCAGACTCTGCTTTGTTCTTGTTGTGATCTGTCCAGTGAGAGGAAGACGAGTGGGGGCTCCTTTCCTCCTTCACTCGTTTTCTCTCCGGACTGCGCTCACGAAAGTCTTGGTAGATGCGGGACGCTGCCGGCCGTTTGTCCTGGATCAGTGGCCTCTCTCGCTCTCTGTGGTCGGATGGGTGGGTCTTTTGTTGATCTCCGTGCCTCTTGGTGTCTTTATGCTGGTCTGGCACCGCCTTCTGCTGAAAGTGGAGAGAGTTCTTTAACTACAGGACCATTTTCATCATTCACCACCCAGTTTAAAGTAATGGTTTTACACCCTCACCCGTAACAGTTCTTAAGGGTTTGCCTCTTTAGTTTAGCATGAGAACTGACAAATATTAAACCAAATCCAAGTTCATATCGTTGCTCTGTGCAAACTGCATGACAATCATCACACACTCGCTTGAAACCACAATGAAATGTTAAATAATCTCACACAGACCTGCTTGTGTGGTTTGTCACTCTATGACACATTGTCTAAAACAAACAAACTTGGATCAATAAAACAGTCTAGTGACAATCCAGTGATGAATAGGGTTCTCTGCAGGTTATAATTAAACAATCTGACAGACTTGACCTACATTAAGAAAATTCTGTAAGAACTTAAGAGGGTGTATATTTGTTGTCACACATTTTATATATACATGAGAAGTAAGACGGTAGGTTTTCTGTCAAAAATTGCATGTGTAAGAAGTAAAAGGTTTTGTTGAACCAGATCTAGGCTAAACATCTCAGCAGACTGAGTGCTCCAGTAATTCTAAGAGTTAAACTTTACCTAAGTGTTTGCTGTAAAATTGCAACATGCTTAATAATGAACATCACTTTGCTGCAAGCTTCAAATTATTATATTTAAGTAGAGCCTAAAATAGTATTGTGGCCAAAATGTACCAAACTGTGGCTTTAAGACACAATAAGATTTTATCTCATAGGTGTGCATAGCATGGCATACCAAAACTAAAAAGAAACTACTATTTCATGTTGCACAAAAGCATTACCTTTGTTGCATTGTTTTGTTTGTGGCTGGCACTATGGCTTTCAGCGCTATTCAGATCCCCAAAGAATTCCTCACATCGCTGACAAAAGAATCCGATCACTGGGATCAAATCACCTGATCCTGCAAAAGGAAAACATACAGATGTTATAAACAGATATCATGTACCTTTTGCATGATATAAGCATTAACCTTATAGTCATTTTGTAACAATGTAATCTTTGTATTTGTATCAAATGCAACTTTTAATCACAGGAGATCCCCAAAGATAATTAACGGTAATACACCAATCTGTTCAGTATCAGGATCTGATACTTGGAGATAAATGCACAATGCACTGTTTAAACACTACTTGAACAGGATATATTTTCTTGACAACCATATTAACACGTTTAAACTGCAGTAAGGGTGGGAAAGTTCCGGTTTACACCTGGTTATTTCATGAATCCAAGTATCAAACTCATATTTAGATGGGTGTGTTTACAAATAAAGACTTAACTAAAAATGTACCCAAGAAACATTTAAAAAAAGGAATTAAATCTGATCACTCAAAGCACTGCAGGAGGTGGTCTGAGATGCAGTTTTACCAGATGTTAGGTATAAATAGATCAGTCTTTCCAAACCATGTTTGAAAACCCCACCCAATACTGCCTCTACTTTTATATAGGGAATGCCGTTATATCTGGACCACTGCCACTTAAGAGGCATTGTTGCTGTTTCAGTTCAAACTCCTCCTGAGTTTTCTAAAACATCTACGGTGAAAATGAGTAGGGTAACATGAGAAAGGAGAACACACCCTCATGCTTCAGCAGCCCCTCCAGCTCCTTCACCAGATACTCCTTCCTCTTCATCTGGATCTGTTTCTCCCGCCTCTCCTTCTCATCGCTCTGCTAAATTTATACACAAACAAAACCAATACAATTCTAATCAGCATGCAGTCCATACAGTTTTGTGAAAGGGCTGTGTGATCTCACTGCAAAAAGAAAAGGTGATGAGGGAAAGGAAGTGGGCCACCACAGGCTGCCAGAATAACTTGTATGCGCTATGGCATTGATTGTTCATGTCTCTGGAGCAGTTGTGTAGTAAGGAAACGCCACTCTTCCAAAACACAGGACCTAAATTGGCATATAGACGATGGTGGTGGAGAGTGCTCTCACATGAACTGGTCATAAACCTCCTACATGTGCTAAGATCTGGAGAATCCGATGGCCACAGCATGTGCTTTACATTATTTTCATACACATCAAATCATTCAATGAGCCATCATGCCCTGTGGATGAGGACAAGGCCAACCTGGAAGAGACCACTCAGGTCAGGGTAGCGATGTTTAATCATTGGACAAAGACGATTGGTCGGAATAATGTGAATTGGTCTGCAACCCATGCTAGAGCTGCCAGATCTTTCACTGGAAGGTTTGAGCATCCGTCTATTGGTGAAGAAAGTGATGAAAAAGTGGTGAAGAAACGTATCCGACCACACTTTTTTTCTCGGCAGAGCTCTCAGATGGTCATTCATCTTTGTAATGAGGGGATTTACACCCTGCAGCCCTACTATAATATGAATGCTGATAGCCTGATCATGTCCTGCATTTAAGTTTTCAGCCACCTGAGGAACAGCTGAGCTGCTGTTCTGTTTGTACACTAATGCAAGAGCATCACACTCAATTGCTGATATGTATCATGCAGTACACCTCTTGGGAAGCGCATGTGCAATTTTTGTCTCAGGTTTTTACTTTAATTAGCCACTTGTCTGTATGTGGTATTGCTAGCAGTATGTCTAAGTGGAGGAAGGTCAGGTTGTGAATTAATCTTGTTACCTTTTCCTTGTACTCAGAGTCTCTGTGAGAATGGCTGCTTCCAGAACGATTGCTCCGACTGTCATCAGACTTAGGTGCTGAAAACAGAAAAGTTCAGGGGGCTTATAAAAGTGAACAGGATTTGACAGTGGACAGATTCTTTGTTTACTCAGGACTGCGTAAGAGTAATTACACGTTGCATTCTTTCGAAGTGACAGAAACATCTTTGAAATATTTTGTTAACTATTGTTGAAAAAACACTCTCTCTTTTGGCCCAATGGCGGTTTTAAACACATGCAATGTTTCTGTGCAGGCATATCAGCCTGTATTCCCAGAGCTTATAACCAGTTTCTTCATCTTTACAAAAAAAGTCTAAATATAAACAGTATTCCACTAAAAAAAATCATTATGATGTTAAGCTATTACGCTCTGACTACAAAAAACTGACTACTTATTAAAAAAACATTTTGAAATGCTAGGTGTCCCTAAACTTCTGATGGGCTTTGTGATCTGATCACCTGGCAAGTGCACTGTGAGTCCATCGTTTTATTATTTGTTATTATAAGGCTTGTACCTTTAGACAAAGCCCGCAGAGCATCCAGTGCTGGCTTGAGGTATGCAAGCCCTGAAGCTGGAGATGCCCCATCCCGCTCCGTCTGCTTCTGCTTCAGTTTCACTGCCATCTTACTGATATCCGCCATGCCAAGATTCAAACCAATAGTCTTTAGGAGGTTTTTCACTTTCTCACAATCCTCAGGGGTGACCTTAACTGTGTCTGTAGATGAGGGTTGCTTGCTAGGCATGGTTTGAGCTTTGGGCTCCTGGAGATTTGATGTCTGACTGAAGAGCGTCTTGGTGAGATATGGAGATTCTGCTGAAGAAATGGCCTCCACTGGCGACTGTAATGGTCTGTTCTGGGCCAAAGGGACAGTGACAGCCTGAGGTTTGGTCCTCTCTTCTTCTTCACCGTAAAGGAACTGCTCCTCGTCCTCAATGCTTGAGAATATGGGCTTGGCCTCTGGCTGCTGGCTGGGGTCATCCCAGGATAAGATCCAGGGGAAGGAACTAGCAGCCCCTCCAGCCCGCTCGTGAGGAAGCAGACCACTTTGGTTGCAGCCAGCAAGTGCTTCAGGTTCAAACATCTGTGGGAATTCTGGAAGCTTCTGGACGCTTTCCATAGCAAAATGGCTTTCCTGCATTACTCTCGCTTCATCTGGGCTCTGTTTAAAAAAAAAAAAACAACAACAAAATGGTTAGTATTATTAATGTAACTATGCAATTCGTTCTGTTAAATGAACAGAAATAAGGAGAATTAGAAAGGGTGATAAATAGGTAGAATATAGCAGCATTGATCCTGTAAGGTGAGGATTAAGAGTTCCTTTCCATTTTAGCCCACTTTTTCCACAAGTGCTTCATGTCCAAGTGGACCTCCTACTTTCCACAGTATGGGAAAGATAAAATGGAACAAAATAAAATACTGAAACACACATGAATTGTAGCTCAAATATGCACCTAGTTCATGGAAGAGTGGGCTAAAATGAAAAGGAACTCTCTCTATACAAGATTAACAGAGGTTTACTGACAGAACTGATGATGTTATTAAAGAAAGGGACTGTGTTTTGTGTTGAAGTTTGTGTTATTCAAAATTAACTCTTTAGTGCAAATGTATATTGGTTCCAAAATTTCGGTATCAGTCTCCTTGATTACTAATAATCTGTACCGGTAACGAATGTGGTACCTGGTTTCTTAGGAAGGCGCTTTTGACCACAGACAGATGCTTCTCTAGGTCCTTGCTCTGTAGAACCTGCTTCAGGCCCTGGAACAAGTCTGGCACTGTGCTCTCAGGTGGACTGGCTCTGATAACATTAGGCTCTTTCGTGCTCCACTGGGAGTCTTTACGGAGATCTAGCCGGGGCTGGCTCTTGCTCCTCGTCACTCTTTTGCTGTGGCTATGGCTTCGGCTCCGGCTGCGGGCGCGACTCTTTGCTCTGGTGCGACTTTTGCCGCGGCTGCAGCTCCGGCTCCTGCTGCGAACCCGGCTCTTTGCCCGGCTCCTCCCTCGACTGCGGCTTCGACTACGACTGTGGCTGCGGTGCCTGCTCTTGCTGCGGGCCCGGCTCCTGGCCCTACTCTTGCTGCGACTGCTGGATTGTTTCTCCAAGTTGTGGCTTCCCGTCTCAACGTCTTGGCTCTGCCTTCTAGCACCCTTTTCTCCAGACTGACCCGACTGCTCCAGCCTGTCTTTGGCTTCCAGGATTCGGAGGAATTCTTCTGCCTTCTTCCTGCAAGAAGGTTTCAGTTGGTTTAACATTACTTGCTCTATTTAAAGTTGACTGTCATACTTACTGACCTGCTGGAGAACATATTTTAGCTTAAGGCTAGTGGATTCCATTTATTTTTGTTGGGTTAGGCTATTTACTTTCTTATAGTAAAAAGGATATACATTTTTTTCTATATCAAGTTCAAATTTATCAAGTGAACAAGCAGAGGGGAAGCAAGAAGAAAGACCTTCTTAAGTATTAGGAAATAGAACACATGGATAATCTTAAGCAAAGAGAGATGTCAACAATGCCTGAGCAAAAGACTTAGGATTGTCAAAGATCTAGATCTTGGACTGTGAGTTACACCACTTCATTTTACACTTGTCCTGAACAGCTTTATCCAGTATTAATTCTCGGGTCTTTATCGCAAGGTTGTTTTCACACAGAAAAGTTTATTCTAATCTACAGACTAATTGCACAATTCTATACGTTACTTTTATGCACATCCTCTTAGCAAAATAATTGGTAGTTCATCCCTTTACTGTTTTCAAAGTCAAAGTAAACTTTGTCATCTCAGCTATGTACACGTATACAGTGAGACAAGAACATAGTCCAAAAAAGACATAAAATACACACATACATTAAAACCCCACTTTAACGCGGATCAGCAGTCACTGTTTCAGTCCAACCCGAATTAATAATTGTTCCCCACACTAACGCAGAAACTGCAGATATCTTCCGCATTAAAAAAAACAAAAAAAAAAAACTTTTGTGGCATCTGCGTCCAGACATAAACAACCCAGCACGAGGACGAAGGGGCGTGGCGGACGAGGCCCGGACATCACAGCTTTTTTCGTGGCAATATATACATTTTTATACATAAGTGCTAAATTATTATAATTTACTAATTTTGTAACAAATATGAATGTAAATTCAGCTACGTTTCCATATAAAAACTATAAATGTTTTGGTACCGCTGTTCTCAGAGGCAGGAGGTTTGAAAGTAGCCAATCCAAGAGCGTTATTTATTTCTCCTTGCTGCTGATTGGCTGCAACCCTGTGACGCTACAGTCCAGAATTTCCCCCGTGGAGTGTCTCGAGAGTTGTCCTGTTTTTCATTTTGTTCTTCTTAAAGCCCTGTATTTTTATTACTGTAAATTAAAAGAATTACTGTATTTACCTGCTTATACCAAAGAAAACAACAGCACATACCAAAGAAAACGCGCTGCATGAATTACAGTACAGTCTATACAGGGGTAACATAGATATTTACATTCTAGCACTGCAGGAGTTCAGCGTAAACTGTACAGTACTGATACGGGTTTACCTTTACATTTACTTTCAGGGTAATATATTAAGCTGAGTTTAAAATGAAATTAAAGTGTTTTGGGAGGATATTTGGGGGCATATTTAGGGTTTACCCCAGGGCTATTCAACTTCAATAGAAAGCGGGCCTATATTAAAATCACTGGGGGTTCATGGGTCACACAGAATATTTGTGGCTAAAAATGGCTAAAAAATTGCTCTTGATGATAATAGATATTTTATTAATATGAACAAATGACACATATCCATTGTCTTTAACCTTAATACTTTAACATAAGAAGCTTTTTAGTCAAGGTCCATTATATTTTGTTACATTCAACACATTTAGGGCCCGCATTAGCCCTACCCCTCCTGTGAAGTGGGCGTAGCAGCTGTTATGATTACCATTAACAATATGTTTACACCTTAATTATTGTACTACACCTCAAGCACTGATGATCTGTGATTACTGGTCGTGTGGTCTGCCCACATGTAGGAATACCAGCAAACCAGGAGACGTTCTCACTTGGGAAGAACTTCAATCAGAGAGTAATGTGCCGAATAAAAAAATAAGGTAACTCAATACACAGACATAGGCTTTTATACACACTGCAGTGAAGTACACCTGAGAGCATCCGTTTCAAAAGAACCGGTGATTGGTTCTCAACCAAACAGTTCAGAAAGAAGCTAAAGTGTGAAAATGCCCCTAATGTCTAAGTCCACCTACCTCACTTCCAGATTCTGCAGGTCCGTCTGTTGAACTGTCCATTCCTGGGGTGGCTGGCTGTGCTGGAACTGCTTTGGAGGAGCTACCTGTCAAAACATTACAGACATAACATGGTTGGAAGACGACATGGTACCATAATCAGCAGATTATATATTCTCATCAAACATATTTGACCAATTTCAAACCAGTACTTGAGGACATTGGCAAAAGTTTGTGCACCCCTGGACAAATGACCTGTTTTACCCTATCCTAACCTTTAGGGCAAGATGCCCTCTACCAAAGAAGACAATAAATCTTTTACTGAAAATATGTGTGTCAGTAAATCCTAAAAATGAAGTGATCCAGTGCATTAACTAGATCACAGTCATTCATTAACATGGCAAGTCTAGATTTAGCCACATAATGTAATCAGAAAGAAAGGTTTTTTTTATGTGGGAACGGCAGCAACCTTCACATTATAGGGTTTTAAGGAAGGTTACAGAAGTAGAGAGGTAAGAAACCCCTTATAAGGAACAAAAGAACTACAGTATATGGACAAAAGTATTGTATAGACGCCCGACCATTACACCCACTGTAACTTTAATTGCACTGCATTTAAATTCATAGACTATAATGTGGAGTTGTTCCCCCTTTGCAGCTGTTAACAGCTTCCACACTTCTTGGAAGGCTTTCCACAAGATTTTGGAGTTTCTGTGGGAATTTGTGCTCATTCATTCTATAGAGCATTTATGAGGTCAGACACTGAT
>JBBPCY010034844.1:0-13911 GCA_037974405.1 Brachyalestes nurse | reverse complement strand
CTAGGAATTGTTAGGGGTGCCAATAATTGTGGAACAGGTGATTGTATGAAAAATAATTCTTTCTTAGTCAGGGATTTATTTTCCCTTAAAATTCAGTTGAGTTGAAGGTTACATTTTTCTACAATTTTCAGTTTGAGAGTATGCTTCTGCAATAAAAATGTAATTTATTTTAAGGCTTTTAACACATCTTATCCAGGGGTGCCAGTAATTATGGAGGGCAGTGTATCTAGTTTATTATAGAAAAATAAGCCATTACATGAAGGAAGAAATTTGCTTTTCAAATTTTCTGAATATGATACCAATAGGAACAGAGGTCCATTGCATATACTGGTCTTAAAGGCACTGTAAATAAATCAGTCTGTTTAATGACTGTTGAAAGATGGGAAAATGGAGTTAGGACTGTGGATCCTGGGAAATGTGACTACTGCCACACATAACAGGCATCTCAATTAACCAACAAAGACAGAATTATATATTATCATTATTATATTTAAATAAAGAGTTTGAGTTTTGCTAATTGGGGAACTGAGTCTGCAGCTCAGGGTCCATGCCACTGTCTTCACTGGTTAGAGTTTTTATAGAATTTTCACAAACAGTTAATTAAATTGGCTAATGTAGTTTTCTTAAACAAGTCTGACCGATGACTGTCCATCAGTTTCTGTTAGGCAGCAACGACGGGACGTTCAGTGTTTTTCTTACAGCAGCATCAAAGGCAGAACACTAACTGTGTTTCACAATCTGTGTGTGTGTGTTTGTGTGTGTGTGTGTGTGTGTGTGTGCTGCCTCTGACTGGACCACTTGTGGTTTATGAATAATATCAAATATGTAAATATATGTATGATGTATAAAAGAGCTGGAACTGGGCATTCATTTTTTCATGAAAATTCCAAAAGAAAAATATATACTCGACTATAACCCCACAAGATGCTGTCGGAATAGACTGTAATATTGCAACATTCTGTCCTAAACCAGCAGTAGCTCAACATAATCCTGTTTGAACTGACTATAGTCGCACAAAATTCTGTCTGAACCAACTGTAGCCCAATTATTTTTTCTATTTCCCAACCCAAATGTAGTCCAAAAAAATCTTCCTGAACTACACTGTAGCACAACAAAATGATGTTCCAGCCCAACTGCAGCCCAAAAAAACTGTCCTAACCTGACCGTAAACGATGTCCCAGCCTAAATGTAGCCTCACAAAATAACGTACAATCTCAGCTGCGGAACTTTGCCGAGTAAAATAAAGCTCCAATGTCCTGGTGATAGGAATCTGCAGTCTATTAGGATACCCTAAAGCAGTACTGGCAGCCATGATGAGATCATCAATAAACAAAATAAAGTAAAAATAGCTTAAATATCAGCTGGCCATAACTGAGCTTTATCCCCCCTCATCGCGCTGAAATCTATCAAGAAACATCTTGAAAGGATTTGGTTTCAGTGAAGTTGAACTAATGAGCTGTTCTCCTGGCCTCAGGGCCAAGAACCCGGGCAACTCCAGCACAGCCAGATTAAACTCTGCTTACGGTAATAAAAGTAAAATGGCAAAAAAGAAAGAAAGGGAAGACCTTAACCAGGACAAAAAGCCGGTTGAAGTACATTAAAAGCAAGAGATACACCGTAAGGGGGTTAACTGTAGGCAGGTACAATTTTGTTTAACCCTTCAGGAAGTAGTGCCACATGGTCACGCCATCTTTCCATTATAGTGTGCCGTCACACCATCGTGATCTGAAACGTTCAGCACAGAACATTCTAACCCTCTAACTGCTGAGCAACAATGCAGGTTAATGGAGAGTCAGTCAATAATTAATGGAGAGTCAGTCAATATGTCATTGTTTTTCACTCAGAATTTTATATTTATACTTTTATACATCAGTAACTAAAATACATTAAACTCAGACTGCATCCCAACAGCTGACGCGCGAACTGCAATGCACAGGACACTCAAGAGCACAACACACACAACCAAGAACCACACACTCACTGTTTGATTCGGTAAAACAAATCTTTACATTTTGCCCAACTATTGATTCACCTGACGTACATCAATGCTAACGCAGCAGAGCTGTTGTTCTGAGGACATGCCTTTACAAACCGTCTTTACTAAAAATGTATCATCCCCCCACATTCATTCATGACTACTAAGGCACTGTAACCATAGCAACCCTAGCTTGTGCTGTTGTACAGCAAACATACTCATCCTTTTGGACGAGTCATGAGTCAAACTCAAGCGATTCACACCAGCAATAAGGCGAATGTCCTCTCAGGCGAGGAGATATTTACATGCTTTGTGGTCCGGCAGTCCAAATGGAGCAAATACAAGAACTATTTTAGTGTGGAACTCTGGCACAAAGGCAGCAAAACTCACACAGCAACAAGCAGTACTGATAAAACACTCCTCACTGAGGGATTAAAAGCTGGAGATACACCTTAAGGGTGGGATGAATGTAAACAGGTACACTTTTTTGGACTGGACTTTGAGAAAAAGTCTGAGAAAAAGTGGGAATATTCAAGGTTGAGACAAACTGTTGGAGCATTGGAAATAACCAGAAGGAAAAAAGGGTGTGGGAGAGTGTGTCTGATCTCAGCTGAGTAAATGTGTGAGCACTGAATGCTGCATGCTCCGGTCTATAAAATCTTTAACTGACTGATTCCAGGCGGTGCCACCGTGGGATTTACCAAACCGTCCGTCCAACGAAACACATAAAGACTTACGAAATGAGGCCAGGACCTTCAGAAATATAATAACAACAGGGGAAATTGGTTTTTATATGAACTGAACAAATGCACCTTGACTTCTGGAGTAGCTTTCCCAAAAGCTCCAGCGAGAGGGTGAAAAAATGTAACTGTCTGTAATAGACCACACGGCCCAACAGTTTAATTTGAGGCCACAGGGGAGGCCGAACGCAATGACTGCTGGCCTTTAAGAGTTTTACATTTTTAGGTGGAAAATTGTATGAAACATTGCTGGCCTATGCTGAGGGACATAGGGGAAGCAATCACGGCCCTACTCCAATAGTTCCACGTTTGTTTTTTCCACATTATTCCAAGCAGAAAGAACTTGGACTATGTTGCTATTGCCTTATGTTTTGTATGGGTCGTGCAAACCTGAGGCAGGAAGCAGGGGACGAAACAGAACTAATGGTTTGTAGACCGGGGTCACTAGCATTGCTTAAAAAGGGTCCTATTCTCAAAGAGCCAAGAGCAGCACTTCAAGATAGGCGACTAAATTCATCAAATTGTTCTATGAGAGGAGCAATTCCACTGTAGGGGCACATATTGGCTGAGGAATGTGTCAGTCACTGTTTAGGCTGTCCTTAACCCTGCCCATTCCTTCCCCAGCCCCTAATTACAGACTGACCATCAGATACCTTAAATCTCAAAATTTTGAGTGAAATTTCCTAAACTGCACACTTAGGGTTTAGTTTAATAATTTGCTTAAATAGATCACTAGACTAAATGAACCTGAAGGAGGCCTTGAATTGATAAACAGACACATTAAAAAAGGCCAGCCTGATTTGTTGTGAATGGGCAGTCTGCTCTCCTGTCTATGCTCCAGTATACACTCCTTAAAAATCCACAGAATTATAGATCATAGAATCCAACCAGAATCTGAAAACTTGATCCAGGAGGAAACTGCTTATGTTCTGACTGCACACAGAGACCCAGAATCAAGAACAAAACAAAATATAAAGTCTAAATAAATCCAATAAATTCAAGAAAAATCCAATAAAAATATCCAAGATAGCTCTTTTGCAGGACAGAAACCAAGGTAGTGTTGCTTCTATGCTATAAAATCTATAGGCGGTAAGGGTACTGGGGATGCTCACTTTTTTTGGGTTATGCCACCCAATGTACCCAACACCCCCCAACCCCAGATACCCTACCACGCCCTCCCCTCCTTGGCATATTTCCCACCAATTTTCAGACCAACCTGGCGCCGTGGCTAATTCCACCGTCTCAATCTTGAGCTTTCTCTTACGCTAAAAGCTGTTTCAAGCCCTTGCAGAAGAATAGATTTAAAGCCCATTTTTCTGACACGCTGGACAGGTCTGAGGAAGCTTTGGCCATCCCGCGATATTGGGAAGCAGTTTTTGGGGATGATTGCATTTCCAGATGCCACTGATCAGATAAAACAATTACCCGACCGGCAGACGAGCCGACTCTCAGCCCCGAGACGTCAGAGCGAGCCTAAAAATCCATCTGTGCTAGATTAGCGAATGACACGGCATGGCAGGGAGCTGATGGCAGAGTGGAGAACCACGCCACATTGCCGAGATTTTTTGGAAAGAGATTTGACTGAATGGGCCCGTATAATCTGATCACACTGGACGTCTTGAGTGGATTCTTTTGTCTTAAAGGGACAATTCATTTCCTGAGTCAGCCGAGACGTTTGGTGTCTAAAGCTGTGGAGCTGTGAGGCTGATGTGTAGTACTGTACATTTTTTAATATTTTACTTTGAATCACCTTGTTGGTGCAAAAATCCTATTCTCTCCAACAATCTTTACCATACTGAGGAGGTTAGATGAAAGAAATGGGAACAAATGTTTTACTGTAACATGCTGTAAAGTGCCTAAAGATGCAAGGTGTCTAGATGAAGGAAATCGGGGATATTGCTTTAGCCTGATTAGCGCATTAACTGCACAACATTGCTGGTAACCAATAATCCTGGCCTAAGATGGTTATTCCTCCTAGGATAATTCAGAGAGTGTTTGGAGTGAAATAGTTCATTGTAGAGACCACAGTGGAGGGGAATGGAACTAGACTTCCCCAACACAAACTCACTTTTGACCCCTAGTGAAGCTCTGTGTGTCTCCAAGTGTTTATCTGGATGTTGAATGCGGTTTTCTTTGGAAACTATTTTGCCTCACAAACCCCACATGTATTCTTTCACCATGAATGGGTTTAGTTTGGCAACAAAAGATTCTCAAAACTTATCAAAACAATGTCTCAAGTGTCAGCTGGTGCAACCAAAACCTTTTCATTGAATAACTTTGTGTGAGGAAGCTTTTAGAGGCAGGTGTGGTTTTATTCACCACTGTATTGGCCCACATTCGGGGTTGTTCATGACTGCTTCCACCTCCCTGGGGTTTTCAAACCTTACTTTCTAGTGGAAAAAACCTGTTCCGTCTACGGCAGAGGATTCGATAAACTCTTATCAGACTCGCTGATACCCTGGTCTCGACGGACCCCTCTTTCTGATGGAAACAAATCTGCCTCCAACGTCCCTTCATCTCCCGTTAACCGCGGCTAAATTGGCTCGCATCTGTTTGTCCACCTGCTTGCTGTCTAATGAAATGCTTTCTGCAGCAGAATTAATTGAATTCAGACGCACGCTGACATTCCCTAATTTCCAGGCGAATGTGTCTCTCCCCTGCTTAAAGAAGGAGATACCGCTCTGTCTGTGTGTAGGGAGGGTGAGGGTGGGGTGGGGTGAGTTGTGGGAGGGGGCACAGTGTTCTCAGCCGAGATTAAACCGGAGGGATGGTCTATCAGGCAGCCCGGGCGTGGGGTGTGCAGCTAATTAAAAACAGCAGGGGTCGCTGCTTCCGTAGCCCGGTGCTGCGCTAACACAGCAATTATCACCCAAATGTCTCAATGCAGAGCAATAAATATTGTCCTTATGACGGAGCGATCAACACGACAGAAAGATAAAAATAAAGTTAAGAATGCAGTTTCTCTCCCATTCTCTCTCTCCGTCTCTGTCTCCCGCTCTCACATCTCTCCTTCTTTCTCTATTTCTCTGTCTCTCTTGCTCTGTCTCTATCTCTCTTGCTCTATCTTCTTTGTTTCTCTCTTTCTCATTCTCTCTCTTTCTCTAACACTCTCTCTCCTTCCTCTCTCTCTCTCTTTCTCTCTTTCTCATAGTAAACACAAAGGTGAGGGGCCTTGTCACCTGTTTGAAAAGTGAATTGATATTAAAGATTAGATTCTAAACCTGCAGTTATTATTTGCTAGGTTTTGACTCTAACGTTGTAACTCTGCATCATTACTGTAAAGTGGTCTCCATAACAATGACTGAACAGTGAGAAACATTAAACCCCATCCTGCTGGGGGTCCACTCACGGGCCCTGAATGGAGCAGCGAAAGAAATGTTTCTCTTTCGTCCATTTCTGTAATCATCCATCCCTCACTTCTGTAATGACGCCGCCGTCCCATGCTGACAAGAACACTGCCCCCCCCCCACCGTTTAATGAAATACCTCCCTCTTTCACGACAGCGACCATCAGTTCAACTTACACACACACACAGGCACACACACACACACAGACACATGCATCTGGCTGCTCAGGGTTACCGCAGAAACCAAACAGTAACCTTAGTAACTCTGACCTTTGATTTGGCTTTGAACTAAAACAGTTTTGCACTGGAGCTACGAGGCTCCTGCACCCATAGACAGCATTCTCTGCGTTTACAACAAATACAGAGACAGTTTTTGTAAATAATCATTTACATCCCATTTCCATATAAAAAAAAGCCAAAAAGCAATAATGCTAAAATAACAACATGAAACCTATAAATGTTCCTCCATATGAAGAGTTTTGTTGCTTAATATAATCATTTACATTTCATTTCAATGCAGTGATTGTGGAGGGTTTTTTTGCAGTGAAAAGACTTTTGATCAAATGGTTAATTAACCTTCACTTCACTTTGACCTCGTAAAAGTGCAAGGAGTTCCAGACTCATACGTCCGGCAGACGCTCTTCATTCAGAATTTGAATAGCATGGCATAAACCCTGAGAGCCGTCCGTCACCTCCGCGCCGCCACGGTGTGATGGACTTTCCCGGAGTGAAATACAAGCACGCACACACACAGACACACACACACACACATGGGACGAGAGCACTTCAGGCCTGAAGTTACAGTAAACATCAGCAGTACCGACGCCAATGGGGCTGTTTAGCCATTACAGTGCCTTTTCTCAGGACATACACACGCACTCGCACACACACACACACACATTCCCGTAAATCCACTGGAATACGACTAATGCACCTATAATGGAGGAATTATGACAGCGAAGGTTACACCTTGTCCATTTGGGACTAATTCCAGCGTGGCTTTCGGTTCTCTCGGTTCTCTCCAAGGGCCTTAATGCGGTTACTATTGTTTTTTTCAGGAGGAAAAGCCTTGATTGCCTGGGAGATGGGAGCTGATTTGATATGTCGTTTACATAACGGGGTGGGTGGGTGGGGGGGGGTGAGACTGGGTGGCGTTCGGTGCTGCCTAACACGATTACACACTCAGCTCAGGTTTTGCTGTGCCATCTGCCACTGCTGGGGTCCGCGTAGACACATCTAATGTCTCTCGCCCTCCCTTCCTCCCTCTCTTCTCTTTATCTACCCCCCCCTCCCACACAGAGCACTCGGAATACAGGCATATAAGATTAGAACAGACCTGGAGCTAACTTCACCCATCATGATCTCATCCATAATTCTGAGTAGGGAATTTTACGCCATTCAGTTCTTGCTAGTACTGCACTCTCCTCAATCGGACACTCAATAACTGTTATTGACTGATATCAGGATAGCAGTTCTATTCGTTGCTGAGTTTTTTGCTTGTACACTGCCATTCCATACCAAAATTCTATCTGTTATTCATGTATTTGCAATGAATACAGCCACCACCCAACATCTCTTTGATGTTTTGAGTCTATCATGTTTGTTGTACAACAGCTCAAACTGTGGTTGCTGTGGTTACAGTTCTGTAATTGTGATAAATAAATAAATATGATAGAACATACATACTCAATGAAGACCATTTATAAAGCCAGGTAACCAAAACAACACTCTGCAGGGCTGTTAGCCTGTGGTATTTTGATGCGTGTCGGGTGGTTCAGCAGTGGCGCGAGTTTAGTGTGATTTAGTTATTGATGGACTGTATAAAAGTATAAATATAAAACTCTGAGAGTAAAGACGAAGGCGTATTAATTGTAATCCTTAACCTGCAGTGTACTTTTATCTTTTAAATCAGTTTTAGTGGACAGACAGAAGAAAGCTATGTTGTAAATATAAATTAAACTAAAGCTACCAGTCAAGAACTTCGAGAACTGAATGCTCACTCACTGCCTTATGCAGCCCACCCCTCGACAGGTGCCACGGCAACAAGATCAGCAACGTTCTTCATTTCACCTGCAGTAGTTTTAATGTTGTTACTGATCCAGGTTCATAATATTACACGAATTAAATCAGTATCAGTGTCTTTGAAGGCATTTCTTTTTTCTTTTAATGTTTATTTGGCAGGATATTCACACCCTTGTACTCGCATCATTTATCCTGTATTTGACATAAAAATAAAAAAAAAAGGATAAACCCAACAGAACAAGGATCTCATACATGGCTATTCATACATGGAATTTCATTTCTCATTTTATCAATATTTTTTTAATAAGCAGTCTGTGACTCCAGCATCACCAAGGCCAACAACCAACAGTGCTCTGCTTCACAACATCTGCACTTCATTAAAGACGAATATATACTTTGTATTCCATGTATTTTGCAGGAGAAGGAAAAATATTCTTATTCTGAAAATAAATGAATGCAATAAGATTTTATTTGTATTTACACTGGACCACTTCTGTTGGTCTATTCACAGCAATCAAATTACGAGACAACAGGTAATATTTTTATATATTTTTTTATAATTATTTTTTTATAATTTTTAATATTTTCTTTTTTCAAAATGATCAATTTAAATAATAAAAAAACTGTATAAAAACGTGTTTACAGCAAAACCTTTTGGCACTGTCCATGTGCAATAATAGTCGCAAAAATCAAAAATTGCTAAGGGAAAAAAATTAAAAAATGCTTCAGCAGGAACCAATGATAAAAGTTCATTTATAAGCTGCAGTTTATAACAATGTACAAGCGCAGGCTTCAGTCTTGTAAATTGCTGGGTTCATAAGTTGGAGGACGAAACTAATGATTTTTAAAAGTTGCCCCCTAATGTAATGGTTCTGGTGCCCATGCATACAAGGCATCTCAAGCCTGGTATCAAGGGCTGTTCTGGCTCGGACCACTGGGTTTGCTCCTAAATGCTTTGTGTTGAGGTGATATTTTACACGTGATGTACTCCGATGATGCAGTTCATTGCATTTATTGCAGATAACGATCAATCGTTCCATCTTTCCATTATTAAACTTTCCATTCACTGGGCCAAGCAGCGCATTCTCGTCTGCGTTATTCATTTTACAGAGCACCTGTGGCCTGAACCGGCATTAAAGAGTCACCATTAAATCAGCATAAATTTTTAAATGCGTTATTTTTTCTGCGATTAATTTATTGAAATTGACATTCATTTGATACCCCTAAAATATATATATATATATATAATGTAAGTGAACACTGAGTGTGTTTGTATGTGTGGTTTCATTTAAACTCTGGAAACTTCCATTAACTTTATGTTATTTGTCCCACCGGCGTCTGAACCCATGGCACCCTGCAGACATCAGGACATTTACAGACGGGCGTTAATAGTGATGATCACTGAATAAATGGCCTGAAACCACAGAGAGAAAAACGGCTGAAAAAAGGATATAAAAAGGATAAATGTGTTGGTTATTCCCTTGTGCTCCTGTGCTTCGGGCTCATGTCAACACCTGCCACCTGCCTTCATCTTCAAACCAGGTAGTCCAAAAAAATAAAAACAAGTTCTTCTATTAAAATATACAGGACTGTCTATGAACATGACCCTGGATTTACGATGTGAGGTTCCTTTACTTTAAAAGTTTAAAAACATTTTTCTATCATGAAAAATCAAAATATTTGCCCAGAGCGATGTCCAAATGAAAAAATAAAGCTGTAGAAGACTAAATAATAATAATAATCATAATAATAATAAGAAGAAGATGAAGAAGAAGAAATGGAGGTCCATTCTCAAATCTAAAGGCACATTTTTCTGTTGCTTTTTGCTGCTTGTTGATTTATCCAGAGACAGTTTAAAACCAATGCCTGCAGCACTACTACCGAGGGGTCATAAGGTCGAACTAGGAAAATATATTGACAAGCACAAGGAAAAAATTTGCTGTCCTCCTCAAACACAAATATGCATTTTGCTGTTGCTTTTGTTGGTTCTCTTTAAGCTATAGAGATTCTATATAAAAGCAATGCATGCAGCAGAGCTTTAGCCTGCACTACTGATGAGGGGTCAAATGGTCAAACTGATAAAATATACAGCAAAACAGGTAAAACTCCTCATCCTCTTCTTCACTAGTGGTTAAACTCCTCATCCTCTTCTTCACTAGTGGTTAAACTCCTCATCCTCTTCTTCACTAGTGGTAAAACTCCTCATCCTCTTCTTCACTAGTGGTAAAATCCCTCCTCCTCTACTTCACAAGTGGTTAAACGCCTCGTCCTCTTTTTCACTAGTGGGTAAACTCCTCATCCTCTTCTTCACTGGTTGTAAAACTCCTCACCCTCCTCCTCACTGATGGTAAAACTCCTCGTCCTCCTTCTGCTTGGTGCCAGCAGGTGAAATATTGCACAGTGATAATCGTTTTTTGTCCCTCTGTGAACACACACTTGTCTGAACTCGGCAGTGCGATCGTAATTGAAATCTACTGATTCCTCAAAGAGCCATTTCACAATTAAAGATTGCAATCACACACACAGACACACACACACACACACACACACACACACACACACACACACACACACACAGGTAAACAAACACACACACATACACACTCATACACACAAACACACACAGTCAAACATACACAAACATACACACACATGATGAAATTTCATGATATCAGTACACAGACTTGCTGTTAGACCATCTGATACACATCCATTGGTTAGACCATTTGACATACATCCACTGGTTAAACCATCTGACACACACACCAACTGGTTAGATCACTGCTCTCATTCACAGTCAGTGACATATCTAGAACCTCCATAAGGACTACACAACGTTCTCCATCACTGAACTGGCCCCACCCATCTGACTGGTTAATTTGCATTTTAGGAATGTAAGCGTATTTTTTCCAAGCAAACCTTAATAACAATATCTACTGAGACAATTTCATAATGTGATATTAACATACTTTCACTGAGCCTCTAGTCTATTATTAGAACATCAAAACATGACAGTATTACAGTTAGACTGAGTGACGGGGAGAAGAAGGACTGGCCTACAAACCCAGAGAGAGAGAGAGAGCGAGAACTGGACAGTTTCACAATTAGCCTCTTCAATTGATCAGCCAATGTTCTGCTTTAATACTTACGGGTGGTGTTAGATGTAAGTACAGCTTCTCTCTCTCTCACACACACACACACACACACACAAACGCATACACACACACACACACAAACGCACACACACACACACACACACACACACACACACACACACACACACACACACACACTCACTCCGAACCCAAACAGCTGAATAAGATGAGTGGAATGGGAAAGGGTGGCCAGAGTGACCTTCTCGTGTGGCCACTGCAAAACCTTTTCTTTCATTAAAGAACGGCCTCTCAGGGCCACAGAGCTCTCGCTGGTGTGAAATTATTATTTAGCCCATTATTGCATTTTCCACTTCACTGTAAGTGGAGCAAGTGCAGCGACATTTGGGGCAAGAACTGATGTCAATAATTATTTTTTTATTTTTTTATTTCCCCAGAGTCACACAAAGAGGTGATATTTGACGAACCACTGCACATTTAACGGGGAGGACTATTTATGTTTTTTTATTTATTTACTTACTTACTTATTTCACCATGTCCAACATGAATTATACAGTAAATTCTCTGAACTACTATCTATCTGGCATGAATTGTACAGAATCAGCTATAAATAATTCAGTATGTATTATGAAAGATCTAGTTTCCTGAATGAATTAGTCCGTGTTTATGCAGTATTCGTTATCTGCTGTGAATTATTCAGTATCTGCTATTAATTATTCTGCATTTACTGTGAAGTATTCAGTATCAACTATGGATAATTCAGTATCCAGCATGAATTATTCCATTTCCAGTATGAATGATTTAGTAGCCAGCATGGAATATTCAGGATCTACTATCAATTATTCAGTATTTACTATTAATTATTGAGTATATACTATACAGCATTTCCTATGAATAATTCAGTATCTACTACTGATTGTTTGGTATTTTCTACAAATTATATCTACTATGGAGTATTCAGTATCTGCTATGACTTATTCAGGTTCTATGATTCATTATTCAATGTCGACTATGAATTATTCACTATCTACTATGAATTGTTCAGTATCTAAAATGTATTCAAGTATAACAGTAAATAATTAGCAGATGATAGTCTGTAATTCAGGGTAGATTTAAGGGTCTGAAGTGAATGCGTCAGGGCTGTAGTTTTGAAAGGGAAGAACTGAAGTGTGAGCGCACACATGAGCTTTTATGAGAGTCAATTAATGGAAAATAAATACAAAAACGCTGATTTTGCTCTCAAGTGGCCGTGTAAGTGAAATTGACTTTTTTTAAAATGTGTTGTGGCTATTTTCTTTGAAATCTTTTATCTGGCGTTTATCCTTCAGCAGCAGATGGCTGGCGGAGTCTGGATTATTCTTCAGGCATATGGGGAAGGAGATAATGAACTTTAATTCATGAGCTTTGGTGAAGATCATGACAATATAACAACATTATGAATTACAGCACAGACAATGTGTGTATGTGTGTGTGTTTGTGTGTGTGGTGTATTTGTTTGTGCGTGAAATGATATACTACCCTCCAAAAAACAACAAAGTGTTCTTTATGCAAAAGCCATATCTTAATGTTTTTCTGTTATTATTATTTTTACATTTAAACATAGAGGTAATGCATGAAGGGCATATTAGTATTACATAGAGGTACGAACATTGTGTGTGTGTGAATGTGAGTGTGTACATGTGTGTGTGTGTGTGTGTGTGTGTGTGTGTATCTGTTTCTTTGTAACAAAATATTGTTTATAAAAAAAATACTATTATAACACTAGTTCTAAATATAATAATTAGAAATTAGGGTGTGCTGACGGGACTCCGCACTGGCCCAAATTTACCATCGGCCCGCTGGGCATTGCCCGGTATGCCCGATTGCCAGTCCAGCACTGGCGGACGAGGCTGGGACATCACAGTCACCTGTACTCAAAGGCGGGAGGTTTAAAAGTAGCCAATCCGAGAATGTTATTTATTTCTCCTTACTGTATTATTTCGGTTTACTGTATATTTATATTAGGGCTGGACACGTTAACGTGTTATTTACTTAACGCCGACAATTATTATTATTTTTAAATCCTTTTGTTTTCGTGGGGGTCGTGCCTGACCATTACACCAACAGAGACTTTAATGACACTGCATTCAGATACACACACTTTGGAGTTGGTCTCCCTTTGAAGCCGCTATAATGCTCTGGACTCTGAAGGTAACTTGTTACAAACTGGATAAAACGTGAATGCCCTGCAGTGGCAAATAGCTTTGGTTTTATTTTTGATTTGATTATATTAATGTTTAAGTTTCAGAAATATTTGAACTGCATCTGTGTAACTGTGTTGAAGGGAGTAAAAAGCTCCTTATTTGTTTAAAGGGCTTGCAAACCAAATGTTATTGCACTTTTGTTCATATAGCAGTACTTTAAAAATAAAAGTGTGCAATACACTACTGTTGAATTACTTATTTAATTTTGCATATAACAATGCGATTAGAAAGTGATTAATCGTGATTTTAAAAAAGAAATGTAATCATTGACCAACATTTATGTATATATATACTAGGGCATTAACACAAAAGTCGACTAGTCGACTTCAGAGGCACTCTGACTAGTCGAGAGTTTTTTTTTCCTCTCTCTGTGCGCGCTTGTGTACACAATGCAATCTCTGCCTCTGATTGGCTGACGCTGACACGCGTTTAGTGACATAACCAATTATTGTAGTCCCTTCATAAAAGGGGT
>JBBPCY010034833.1:0-13912 GCA_037974405.1 Brachyalestes nurse | reverse complement strand
TGTGTGTGTGTGTGTGTGTGTGTGTGTGTGTGTGTGTGTGTGTGTGTGTGTGTGTGTGTGTGTGTGTGTGTTTATGTGTGTGTGTTTATGTGTGTGTGTTCAGGATTTCGAGCTGTGGGATGACGTAGGGCTGAACATTCCGAAGCCTCCAGATCTGCTCCAGCTGTACAGAAACTGTGGCAGCAGCCAAACGTCTCACAGGGAGACAGCGGACGCGGCTGTGGGGGTCGACACTAACGACCTGCCCGGGGACTACATTACCCAGGAGGCTGTGCAGAAAACAGAGACCATACAGGTATTTTAAATGAGTTACTGCCGTTTGGTGACAACCTTGTGTCACCGGTGACCCTTTCAATTCATTTCAGTACTTAAGCAGTCTCAGCATCACCAGCCAGTAAGCACTTATCCTAAAATCCATACTGCCGATTGGCTGTATAAAGTACATCCCACATTATTATTAACGTATTAACATCAGAACTTTTTTTTTATACCCAGAAAAAAGGATTGTTTAGAAGTCTGTATCAAATTCAGGGTACAATGCGGAGTAAAATTAGTATAATGCCCAGCCTTTTGCACATCCATACTATAGAGCATTTTAACCATTTCAGCAAAGATATAAGTAAATTACATGGCTGCGATTGATATACACGCTTAATGACTGTGTGTGATGTATATGATTTATAGACACATATGAACTCATTGACTGTATGTATGATATGTACACTAATCGATTAATATACATGTGATACATGTGATATATACAGTATAAGGGATGCACCGAATTGATTTTTTTGTACCGAAACCGAAAATGAGGAAACACTTGGCCGAAAACCGAAAGAAATGTATTATTATTACATTATTAAAAGACTAAATCTGTTACAAAACTATGAAAATATTTATCTAGCATTCAAACAATACACAGTATAAAATAATATCTGAAATAAAAAAATTTTATTTGACCCCACTCATGATTAGCCTAAAAGCAAGATAGCTGAATTCAAGTGCAATTTAATATTCTGAACGAAGTGTATTCAGAACAAGTGCTTTAAAATCTGTTGAAAGATATAACAACATTCTCTGTAGACCTATAACAAAATAGAAGACTGGCATAGCCCATATATTAACTGTAATCACTGGAGAACTTTCTTGCCTTTTCAAAAACACAGATGGGGGTTACGTTCCAAGAGCACCCGCGTAAAAAAAATAAATAAAATGCCTAAAATGCCTATTTTATGCCTATAAGTCTAGATATGCCCCAAATATGCTCCCAGAACACTTTAATTTCATTTTAAACTCAGTTTAATGCATTACCCTAAAGAAAATGTAAAGGTAAACCCATATTCGCCTCTTTTAATTTAAATTCCCCACCGAAATATGCAAGTCGGAAGGTCGCTGGACAAAAGTATTGGGACACGGCGGCGAGGTGAATGGTTTTCGGGGATTAACCCCTGATCTACTCAGGCTAAAAATACAAATGAGGGCTCGTTGGAAAGGTCTCCTGGAGATCTACTGAACTGTGGAGCTTGAAGTGTCTGAGTGCTTGCACCACGGAGAAATCACGCTTGGAGCGCGGGGGCTCAACCTTGGGGTGGAATTCGAAAAAAGTGCTTCCAGTTCGGCTACAGTCTGCCCTGAGTCCCCTTGTGTGAAAACATCCAGAAAAAAATATATTTATTGCCACAAAAAAAGCAAAAAAAGCCAGAGGATATTAGCAGTTTCTTGCAGCTTATTGTGGGGATTTCCGTGTAAAACTGTGAGTTCGGTTCTCAAAAAAAAATCTACGCATGACTGAACCCTCGAGTCCTGATCCGTGTAAAACTGGGGGTTTACTGTATATGTATATTTATTAATGCTGGACAAAAATTGAATGTTTTAATCGCAATTAATTCCATGTAGTGTATTATGCACCTCTATTTAAGTACTGCTGTATGAACAAAACATTTGGTTTACAAACACTTTTTTTGCAACAGCAGTGTTCCCTTTAACACAGTTACCCAACTGCAGTGCAAATATTTCTGTTAATCTCAACTTAAAAATTACTATAATTAAATCATATATAAAACCAAAGCTATTTTCCACTGCAGGGCATTCACGTTTGATCTAGTTTGTTATTGAAAAACAAGTTCCCCTCAGAGTCCAGAGCATTATAGCAGCTGCAAAGAGGGACCAACTCCATAGCCTATGTATCTGAACGCATTGTTATTAAAGTCAGGCGTCCCATTACTTTCCATACGATACGTGTTGGCTGGTTTTTCGACATGTACAGCGCTCGCATTACTTCGCTGAAAGCACAGAACTTTCAAAATAGAAGTATTTTATTTTTTTTCCTTTCAAATGAGAATTGTTTTTAACAACAATATTTGGTATTCTTATGAATAAAAAACAAGTTTAACATTTGGCTTGAGCACAGCAAGTGGTGTTCGGTGCCCAGTCGTTTGGTTGATTGTCCTAATGTATCCCTGTGCATCGTGTGTATTGTGTGAGATGTGGGAAAACTTTCCACAAATTTATGCTGTACAGGCCTGTCCTCTTACCACCTAGAGCTTAGAGCAGACTCGTGGGTTGCCAGTTGTATTTTTTTTTCTATGTGCATTTTATTTGACAATTAGGTTAAACCACCAAATTGAGTTCTGAATATCTGCATATTTGAATGACCGCTTCCATCTCTAATGCAAAGATAATGAGTGACCTTAAAGGCCCCTCCTTTCTCTTTCTCTCCCTCCCCTCCCCCACTCTCTCTGTCTCTCTCTCTCTCCCTCTCTCTCTACCCCTCTCTTTCCCTCTCTCTCTGTCTGTCTCTCTCTCTCTCTGTCTCTTGGTGCTGTGAGGAAGCTTTATGCTCTGTGGTTGCAGACGAATTACACTTTGCACAGTTTTCGTAGTTATTTTGGTTTCCATGGGAATCGTGTTGTGGTCGCTGCTTTTGTCATGATTTTAATGTATACAATTATTTAAGTGATTTTATGTTTATGTAAATCTTTTTTTTGCTCACTGCTCTGACCTGTTGACTGATTTTTCTAATGAAGAACATACAAAGTCAAAAGTCTCTCTCTCTCTCTATCTCTCTCTCTCTCTCTCTCTCAGCAGAAGGAGGTGGTGCAGGAGTTGGAGTATCAGATCAGTCTGTTAAACAGTGAAAAGCAGAGTTTGGCTGAACAGATTAAGAAACTACAGAGGTGAGCTATGAAACCCCTGTCTTTCTCATGATCTACTTTTAGGTTTACTGAATATTTTAAATGGCCTATTTTCCTCAATTTATCTTCCATTTTATCCACTTATGTGTGGTTGTATGTACTAAAACAGCCTAATTCATGTTACAGTGATCATTTCCTGACCCATCTTTGTCCCTTTCAATTAAACGAGGCGGTATTGGTTCTGCACCTTTAAGAGTGATGTACATAAATGACTTGTGTTCTGATTGGCTGCCTGCGTAAGTAATTTGGGATGAAACACGCCGTATAACTTCACTGTGAATGAGCACAGCTAAATTGTAGTAGGACATATGTAAACGCATTGATGATAAACAAGTGAAATTTAAAACAAGCTTCCCCACGTGTGGAAACTCGGATGTCACAAAAAAGGCATCACATTTATGTTCATGTGCCTGTGTACCGTTTATTTGAGGGTGGACCCAAACTTCTGGCCTGTGGTGTAAATGAAATACAGGAAATTCTTATTTTAGGCTTTATGTTCTGTTTGTTATATTTAGATGTAATTGTGAGTAAGACCACATTGGTGGTGTGTCCGGTTTGTGTTTGTGTGTGATTCACAGTGAGATCCAGGATCTCCAGAGGAACGTGTCGTCTCCTCTGAAAGCCCCGGCGGAGTGCGAGGACACTAAAACGGGGCTCCAGTGCGAGAGGAGTCTGGATAACGGGCAGTATCTGGACATACGTGGGGTCACTGAGACCGACGCTGCTGCAGAACCCAACCTGAACACTACCGCCACTCCCACCAGCACCAACACCTCCACTACTGCGACCACTACTGACCACACCGCTGAAAACTCCTCCCCCTCCACACAAGCTCACAGCAAGTTCAAAAGCCCCTCACAGCACAGCAAAGGCCCCGTGCAGTTCGACCAACCCAACAGGTAACACTCACTGAACACTACTGTTACAGATAGAGCCCTGTCCTCCAGCCTCACACTGGGTGCTGATTTTTAAACCAGTATTTGCTGTGAATGGCGTTTGATGCTTTATTTGTTTCTTGTGGTTTAAAGCCCAAACCTGCACAAACCGACATTTAATTGAACCAAACAAGTCATATTCAATGGGAAAAGCCTTCTTAACACTATTTAAAATCAACAGTCCCTTACATTAGCAGCTCCCGTCCTTTTCATCCCTGAGAACCCGGGCAGCACGGATCTGTCCCCAACAAATGGTCAATTGTCATCGCACAGTAAAACAGAAGGTCCCTCAGTTTGTGTTGTGGTGCTCGAGGTGTCAGACATCATGCTGAGCGGTTTGTTTGCGAGTCCTATGTCACGAAGAACCAAAGTTATTGTATTAAAAAAACGTGTTATAATACCTGGGGTTTAAAAACGGCGTCACATGCGAATGAGCATAAAGAACAAAAACGAACAAATTTCTTTTAGGTTTTTGAAACAAACAGAAAAAACACAAGATCTTTGAACCCGGAGAACTGTCAGGATAGTCTCCGCCCACAAGTGGGTGGGGAAAACTCACAGAGTAAACACCTGCTCTAGACATGGTTCGAATTACAGGGGGTATTGGGGGGTACTGTACCCCCTGATAAAGACCCAGAACCCCCTTGGTGGCAACTATTCGTATTGACGCGGTAGTGGACCGTAATGGTCATAGAAGTGTTACGAAGTCAGTACCTCCCCAATTATGGAGGGGTAATTCACACTCTGGCTCTAGACTATTTTACACCATTTATATTTACTGAAATCAGAGTTTACTGATACACTCTGAGTTCTGAGAGTAAACACCGGTTCTAGACTGTTTTACACCGTTTATATTTACTGAAATCAGGTTTAACGGTTAACAGTCTGGACCCTTTATTTGCCAGTCCAGTGGGGGGCTCTCAGGGGTGGGTGGTGTCGCGAACTGCATGATTAGTCTGTAAACAGTAATTGAGCTTCATACCCTCATTTGCCAGCTTCCCCCTGCGAGCCACACACAGTGGATTAGGGTCATTATCATGCCCAGTGGGTTCAATTTTAAACCTTACCTTCAGCAAAAAAAACAGCAACTGTGCATTAAAATGTACAGTTTATTCCCTGTAGAGGATGTGGCTTTTCCCTTAGGAAATAAAAAGTGTTCTGGTCGGGACACCGCAATTTTTGCATATGACTGTAAAAAATACAGTAATATTAACATGATAACAATATAAATGCACCCTGTTGCGTCGTTGTGGCCCGCTGTGGAAGAGTCCTCAGGCCTGGGAACCTCTGCCTCACTGAGCAGTTTTTACATTTTTTTCCACGCTCCTAATGGAACACACCTGACTGGACTGATGTGGCTCTCAGGAGCGCTGAACAGAGGAATCGAGTGGATTTGATTAGTGCTGCAATAAAACTCTGCAGGGGAATCAGCAGCAGCTCAGCTTATTAGCCCTCATACTCTTAATGCACTCATTTAGAAAAATCCAGTCCTGCTGCTACTGCAAAAAACATTAGTCATTTATCTAATACAACATAACATTTTAAGTGTTGCTTTCATACCCACAAATTATCCTCATTTTATTAGTGCTTTGTTTCAATATGGGGCGTTTATACTATTTATTACTACTTATTTATTAATATGTATCTGTCTGCCTGTCTGTCTGTCTGTCTATCTGTCTGTCCCTCTGTCCCTCTGTCTACCCATGTCATCTATCCATCCATCTATTTATCTGTCTGTCTATGTCTGCCTATCTTTCTCTCTGTCTGTCTATTTATTTATTTATTTGTCTGTCCCTCTGTCTGTCTTTTTATCTGTCTGTTTATCTATCTATCCTTCTCCTGGTGATGGCTGTGTGTGGCTTAAACTTGTCCATATTTGAATGCTATTAATTAGAGCTGGACGTTATTGTTGGATGATTTTTTTTTTTTTGATTGTGTTAATACTCCCATGGACCAGGAACTTGCATTCAAGCTGCAAAATTAAGTTTAGTAAATTAAGTTATGCAAAAAATGTTTTGTTTCAAATAAATAGCCTGCAGGAGCAACTGTTAGAATGTGATCATAAGTCTTAAGCTCGAGTGTTTGTTCTTTTAATAGATACAGTAATGGAAACATAATTAAATATTGATAAATAGACAGAACATTGAAATATTGTGCCGCTTAAAGCACTGACAGATGGCACTGTTTGAACAGAGTGCCGCTGGTGGTCTAGTGATTAGGGAGTTGCGCCTGTGATCAGAAGGTCGTAGGTTTAAATCTCACGACTGCTAGTGGCCTCTGAGGTAAGGTACCCTGAAAGAATTCGGCTCTGTTCACACTGTGTACTGGGGAGTGTTCACGTGTGATACATGGACAATTCTGGCAATTAAACACAATGTTCAGGTGACCACAAAGTATCTCAGGGGTTTAGACTAGTGTCTCTTATTCTGGGGGTTAAGGGGGTTTGGAGGGGTGTTAGAGTGTCACTATGGCAGCATAGGTGGGCTTAGACTGAAGAAATTTATAAATTTCTGCTGGGCAGCTGGCGGCCTAGTGGTTAGGGAGTAGGCCCTGTGATCAGAAGGTCATAGGTTTGAATCTCAGGACTGCTAGTGGCACCACTGAGGTACCCTTGAGCAAGGTACTGTCCTGGCTGCCCGCTACTTCACTTGTTGAGTGGATTAAATGGGTTAAATGCAGAGGAAGAATTTTTGTGTTGTACACACTGTGTACTGTGGTGAGTTCACGTATGACAAATGGTCACTTCACTGTAGACCAGAGAAACTGATCAGTTTGCTGCACTTCATCTCCACTAGGTGTCAGGACTGCACTGAGCGTTGGCCTCTATTGGGCTCTGTTGGCTTCATGCATGTTTCTAGGCTGCGTTCAGAGCTGTTGACTGCTGACAGGAAGAGAATATTCCATACATCATCAGTTTGCATATCCGCTCCCTAATTACATGCAGAAAAAAATGCCCTTTCATCGCCGAAAACCACGCACACATCAGCACTTTGGTAGTTTTCGCTCTGTAGTGGCGAGCAGGCGGATAAAACACAGCCGGAGTTTGTAACTAAAGCACGGGTCGACCCGTAATATCATGTTTTGTTTGTTCTTTTCAGAAAACTGTCTCCGGCATTCCACCAAGCACTTTTGTCCTTCTGTCGAATGTCTGCTGACAGCAGGCTTGGCTCTGAGGTGAGGGTACTCTGGTTACACACACACACGCACACACACACACACACACAAAGACAAAAAAAATTACACACAGAGCAAATCTCCTCAAAACACCACCTGACACGGCTGTTATTGGGCAATCATGCAGTCATAAGCGCGTCACATGCTGGCAGAGGAAACAGTGAGAAACGTAATTGAATCCTGATGTCATTTCTTAGAGAGTTAACAGGCCTGCATTAATGCACTCTGGTGGTGGGCTTTATAGCGCGCAAGCTTCTGCTGTGCATTCACTGTCAAGGGATCAAAGGCAGGCTAAAGTTACAGACATATGATTATCGCATTCTTCCAGTAAGTTCTGGTGGAGGGCCCGGCCTGCGCACCATTAAAACCATATTGGAAAGAATTTGGTGTTTGGACCTCGCAGAAGCTCTTATTGTTCATGTAGTCTAGAGCGTTAAACAGGCCTGAAATTTGAACCCAAACCTGAATATAGCCTGAGAACCTTCCCTGCCTGAGTTCTTCTCGGACCACAGCACCAAGTTTAGAATCCAAATCCAGCCATAGACGGCCAAAGTTCTGTCTGAACATGACTGGAGCCCAAATAAATTCTGAACAGGGTGACTCCAAACCGGTTTCAGTCCGACCAAAAATCACTGGATCCGAAATCTGAGAAAGCCTGAACTATCCCTTAAATGCTGAACCAAAGTTTCAGCACAGATGAGGACGTGGCTCCCTGCTCCCTACCTAGTGCACTTAAAATACAAACTGCACAAACAGTGTAAAACACGTATAACACAGACACTAGAGAATCAGCCATGTGTGCAGAATAATGGACACACTGGGCACTATATGGTTCTAGAAACTGTTTTATAACTTACATACCTAGAGGAAGTAGAGAATAGGATTCTAAGTGCATCCAGATAAACGTATTATTGACAGTGTAGTTGTTGAAGAGAGAGAAAAAGACTGTATTGGATTGGTATCTGTATCAGCAGATACTCGATATTACAATATCAGAGATGAAAAAGTGGTATCGCAAAAACGCTAGTCTGGACCTGTCAGTCATTTCTGACAGTCATTTCTAATCGCAGTGTGTGTGTGTGGCTAAGAATTTAACTCTTCTTCTTCTTCATCAGGTTTCCCGTATTGCGGACAGTGAGGAGAGTGTGATGTTGATGCTGGGACGCTGTCTGCCTCACATCGTCCCGAACGTCCTGCTGGCCAAGCGCGAGGTAAGTGTCCCGCACTGACCCCTCCAAAACTCCCCCTCCCCCTCTCCATCAGCCACACCGCCTCTGCCTCTGTCAGCTTTCTGCTCTCTTCAGTTTGAATTCAGCACTGACTGGACTGTTTTTTTTCACCGATGCTCATCTCTTATCCCCTCCACTTCTATGTCCTTCTTTCACGTTCGCTCATTTATTCTGCGGCTTTGGTGCATGCCTCTCTGCTCCGTTAGAGAATGGTTGTGCATCTGTGCCAGGTGAGTGGAACACATCTGCACGCCCATACACTCCACCCCGCTCCCTCTGTGTGTCTGTGTGTGTGTCTGTGTGTGAGAGACTCCTGACTTTTATGTTGCCTTGACTTCTCCTTGGCTGGGTGTTTACTAGGAAGTTGCCACTCTTTGTTTTAATAATAATAATAATAATAATAATGTTCATATTCAACTCTAACTAAATGTTGAATGTTGATCCATGAAGTCAGCAAAACATATGCACAGTAATAATTATTAATAATAATAATAATAATAATAATAATAATAATTATGTAATTAATTCAAAAGTAAATGTAAACAAGTTTATTAATTCATCAAATTAACTTAACTAATAAATACTTATAAAGGTGTTTAAACTCAAATATTACACTTTGTTTCTTTACCTCTGGAATAGAATAAGGATTTTAATTAATTGATTTTGATTATTCCGTTAAATTAGTAATTGCATGTAATCTTTCAGCTCCACCTTTTTCCCTTTGACTATTTATCTGTGAGATGAAAGGGTTTACTTTCAATTTGAGAGACAGTATAGTAATTTTAATGGTCAGTTAAATCAGCAGTCGTATTGAGTTTAATGTATTGAGTTTCATGTGTTTGGTTTCATTTGTTTAGTTCTTATGAAGCCAGGGTTAGCTAGTTGGCATTAATTGGCTTTTGGTCTTGCAAGCATGCAAAATCTGTGTTAGAGTAGACTTGTAGTTGTTAGAAGCAAGATTTACTCTGATAACAATTCATTTTGAGTTTGTAATTAGTGGACTCCTTTTTTTTCTTTTTCTTTTTCTTTACAGTAAACAAAAGATGGAGCTCTTTGCCCTCTGTCGGGTCCTTATTAATATTGTCTTTGTCACGAGGGCCTGGCCGATCTATCAGTTGGCTAATCAAAGCCAAAAATACGATATTAAGGTTTTACATTTATGAACAGATTCATTGTTCCATCACTGTTGGTAAGCTGTCCTGGACCAGATCCATCAAAATAGACCTAAACCCTGATACCACCACCACCATGTTTCACAGATGAGATAAGGCTGGAATTCTGTTTTTTTCCATCTTCTGAGAATAACGCTTCTCAAAAATCTCCTCAATCCACAAAACATTTTCACAGCAGTCGTCTGGCTTGTCCATATGGTCTTTAGCAAACTGTAGATGGTGAGCGTTGTCCTTTATGGAGAGTAATCGCTTTCTCTTTGCAACCCTGCTATGCAAACCATGTTGTTCAGGGTTCTGCTGATGGTGACTCAGGAATACTTGCATTACTCAATACGAGAGAGGCCTTTAGTCAGTTGAAAGTTTCTCTGGGTTCCTACATTACCCTGGAGACTATTTCACGCCCTGCACTTGAAGTGATCTTTGTTGGTCTACAACTCTGAGGGTAACAATAGTCTTGAATTTCCCCCATCTGTACACAGTCTGTCTGACTGTGGATCAGTGAAGTCCAAACTCTTTAAAGATGGTTTTGGAACTTTTTCAAGACCCATGAGCTTTTTTTTTCCCTTTTTTTGAGATCTTCAGAAGTCTCCTGTTTTGTTGACATGATGCACTCCCATACATATGTGTTGTAAAGACCTTTGACGGATACCTGTTTTTTTTATATATATATATAAAAAAGGGCTTCCCTTCACACCTGATTGTCATCCCAGTGATTGAAAATTTAAAAAGAACTGCTAATCCTAGAGCTTCATATACTTTTGCCACATATTGGATCATTTTCAAGTCAGGTTTATTTATGCAGCCCATTGTGATACACAAAGGTCATTCAATGTGCTTTCTGGAAAATTTCAAAAAAAAAGATTAAATGGAAGTGCAGATATTTAAAAGAAGGTGGATCAGAATAGTACATTTTGGCAGCTTTTTATATCTACAATTGGAGCAGATTTTCTTCAATAGATAAATATACAAGTATAATATTTCTGTCTCAATTGTTTAATTGGCTTCTCTTATGTTCTTTTAGAACTTTTATGAAACTCTGATGTTATTTTGGGTCAGATTTATCCAGACATGTAAAAAAAAAAAATTCAGGGTTCACAAATTTTCAAGCACAACTGTACACAAGCATACGTGCACGTGGATGTAGAAAAACGTGCTCTTGTTCTTTCCACACCTGCTGTAGGTGTGCAGTGTGCAGTGGGCTGTAGTGGCCTCGCCCTCCGGCCTTTCTGCTTTGCATAGGGCTGTTCTAGTTTACTGGCCCAGTGACAGTTTAAGACAAATTGGATGTTCTCCAGAAAACAGCGGAGCGAGGACAAACAGATTTTAGGTTATTGAAGGATATTTCCTCATTCTTTGTTTCTGACAATGGGCCCGTTCAGTGGACTTTGAGCTTTGTCTGTTACTTTTGACTGTTGAGTTCCTATCTGTTTAACCCCCTTTCCCTCGTATCTAGCCCCAGTGCTTAACTGCCCCCACTCCCAACACACACACACACACACACATACAAACCCACGCACCTTCAGGCACACCCTCACACACACTCCTTTATGACTCCCGGTGCAGAACAATAGTCTGTTAAGTACTTAGCTGTGCACCTGCCTGTTCAATTAAATATATGGGGCTCTTGGTTATTGTGGAGATAATGAGCATTTGGCCAGTGCAAAAAACGTAGTTACTGATTACCACGACTTCATACAGGCAGAGGAAGCAAATGTTAAGGAACTGAGGAGCAAGTGCTTTTAATCACACTAGTATTTCAAGTTTTCTTTAGCTGCGGGTGCAGAACGAGGCCAGTTAGGCGGCAGGGAGTGATGTGCATGTGCGTGTGTGTGTGTGTGGTAAACTGTCAAGAAGCCATCAGCTGGTTCTCCACTTTTGATGCCTAACCATTGATTTATGTCTGCTCAACTGAGTCTTCCCTGATGTTGGAGCAATTACACAGATTTGCATGTAATTGCAGGTTTTTGTCAGTCGCTGACAAACTAAGCATAGAAGTATAGAGTTGGGGTTTGGGAGGTGTAGGGTCTGTTGATCTAGTTTTTAATAATTCCTTAAAGTGATAAATTGATGAAAAATCAAGTTTGCCCAGTTTTTCGTACATTAATTATATGTAGTGGATCAGCCAAGACGTCAAAAATATGTAGCAAATATACTTTGTGATGCAGTGCCCCTGCTATTTAGCTATGCCCTTGCTCCCTAGTCAGTGCACTGAAGAATATTCACATTGTTACCACAGCAACCAATGTGAACATGCAAGCAAATGCAATGTCATACAAATACGTTTTGGTGTCTTGTAACTTGAAATCTGAGCGCTCCAATCATAGTATTTCACCCTGCAGCGTGAAAGCTGTGGAGGTATCTGGAAAAACTTGACAAGGTTTGAGGCAAGGTTATGATATGGGAATGACATGGTATAGCAGAAAAATTAGATTCAGAAATCCAAAAGGGCAGAACATTTTGGCATTGTATTACAGTGTTTCCCCTACCCGTGAAAAGCCCTTCAAAATCATGGGCTTGTTTCGGATAATATCTGGACATTAGCATGTAACTGGCAGGTTCCTTTCGGCCTATTAACATTTATTTTTGGTATGCACTCATATTTTAAGAAATATGATTGTCACACTATTTTAAAGATAGTGGGCCACTAAATTCAGTTCTAAGGTTTGTGCTGATCTAAACACTAATATGGCTGTGATATAGCGGTTTGTCGCACGAGTGAATCTGGTTTTGCCACTCCTCTAGCGTCTGGCTTTAAACTGAGACGCCATTTCTCCTTGAAAGAGAAAGTTGAAAATGGGGTTTTATTGAAATATTGTGGTGTATCCCAGAACAGAAGATAGACAACAGACATGAAGTTCACACATTTCCACACTGCTATTTAATTACAAGAAAGCTAGTGAGAACAGACAAAAAGACAAAAAAATCTTCCAAAAATCACTCCAAGCAATACTAATCAAAAGCAGATTACTGTTGAACTTGATGAACTGTTGATTCCACATGTGTTTAATGACGCAAACAACACAGCTGGCTTTTTAGGGTCTACACTCAACCTGAAGGAACGCTTCATTAAGGCAGTGAGTTTCTACAGATTAAATGGGTTTAGTGTGAACTTAGAATTAGAGTACTTTGCAAAGTCTTGAACCACACCCCATTTCTTCCTAATTTGCACACATCACCTAGTTGATACTAGTATATACACTATTTGGACAAAAGTATTGGGATACACCTGTTTGGGCTCGGCCCCTTACTTCCAGTGAACTTTGGTGAAGAACCTTTTCTATTCCAGCGTGACTATCTATCCCAGTACACAAAGAAAGCTCCATAAAGACATGGCTGGAGGAGTTCAGTGTGGAAGAACTTGACTGGCCGCACAGAGTCCTGACCTTAACCCCATCCAGCACCTTTGGGAAGAACTGGAACGGAGATTGTGATCCAGACCTTCTCATCTAACATCAGTGTCTGACCTCATAAATGCTCTACAGAATGAATGGATACAAATTCCCCCAGAAACTCCAAAATCTTGTGGAAAGCCTTCCAAGAAGAGTGGAAGCTGTTCACCAACTTCACATTAAAGTCTATGGATTTGAGTACAGTGTTTTTGTAATGGTCAGATGCCCTAATACTTTTGTCCATATACTTTTGAACTGATGCTAAAGACCACATTAAAAATACTTAAAAATGGAAGCAGAATGTGAAGAAATGACGTGTGGCTCAAGACTTCTGAACAGTATTCTGTTGTTTCTTAATTTTTAACTTTGTGCTGCCCACTTTCTGCTGTAGCAAAAAGAATTTCCCACTTGTGGGACTAATAAAAGTTTCTTATCTTATTGCATTTCTTTCCAATAAAGCAAATTTATTGTAGTATAAAATTGAGATCTAAACATATATCTGGGTCATTATTGATTATTAACTTTAATTCCTATATAATTGGTAGGGCTGTAACGATATACGATACAAAACCGAATTCGCGACACCCGTGTTGCGGTGTGAGGAGGGTAAATCGTGACACACCCTTCCCCTATAACTCTTTCCCGTATACAATTCCCGCCCAGAAACATACCTTTAGGAGGACTTTCACGGCAGTTTCTTTTCTTTAACCAATAGCTGAGGGTCTTAGGGTTTCAAAGAGCTCCTCCCACAAGTTTACAAACATACAAGCAGGACGGACTCTTTGTTTGCTGAATTGATTCGCTGTGAGTACATGTAAG
>JBBPCY010034804.1:0-13913 GCA_037974405.1 Brachyalestes nurse | reverse complement strand
ATGCATCGAACTTGCCATCCTACCATAATGTATTTGAAATTAAGCATTTTTCTTGTTAATAATTTATAGTATTTTCTGAGATGCCTGAGATGTTTGGCTTTAACAGCCGCATAGTTTCATTTACATTACTTGGAAAAAGACAAAAATTCTTCATACTACAAAAAGACTCCAATACCAAGTGTTGAGTCCCACCTCGATGGTACAAAATTACTATTTTCTGCCTGTCAAACTATCTTTGGTATATTGAGTAAAAGAATTAAAGAAATGGGAACAATGTGTCTTAACAACCGAAAACATTCCTCTGAAACCGGTCAGGTTGAAGGACTGGACTGAAAATGAGACTCATTGAATGTCCTTCAGGAAGCCTGGAGAACTGAAAATAAATATAAGAAACGAGTTAGACACAGTACTGTAAAACAGATGTATACAAGTTTTCATATTTTTGGGGCTAGCCCAAATGTTCCGAATTCCAAACTCTAGACCTGTAGTGTTTTCTGACAGTTTGGATTCCATGTTTTCTTCTTGCTTCCCTTCACAGGTGTCTGTAAATTTTGGACCACATTTCAAATACCCTCCAAAAGATGTCAAGTATCAGCCAGTAAGTACAGTAAAGCTTCCTCCTCACATAATTTATACTGTCTTGAACAGATTTGAGCACTTTAAGAGCAGCTTTGTCCAGCTGCGAGAGGTGTTCTGATATGAAATAAAATGAAGGAATTAGGGCTACACAATACATCGATTAACCACAACATTAAAACACTGACAGGTGAAGTGAACATTGATAATGAACAGTCCGTTTTTTAAATTGAAGCTTGAACAATGGGCAAACATAGGAATCTGAGGACCAAACTGTAATTTCGACTGGATCAGAGCATTTTGGCAGGCCTTTTGGGGGGTTCCTGGTCTTCTTGAGAACCAGCAACAGGGTCATAGACAACTGAGACTCATGTGGAGAGTGAAGAGCCATAAATGTTTTTTTTTTAGTCATGTTCCAATTCCAGCCACAACATAGAACTCCCCCAAACGCACCACGTCATGTGACGCTCCACCATTAAAGCACATTTGTGGTGAATAATGTAATGCCCTTGGTAGAGAATGCTTGCAGCCAATTTAGCTATGCTAATAGATGCCTGTGTTGGCTACTAGTGTTGCGCGGGTCGGCCTTTTTAAAACACCCGCCCCAACCTGACCCGTCAGGAGATCCAAACCGCCCCGCCCAACCCGCAAAAATACGCATGGATAATGACCCGGAACCTGACCCAAGGGAAAAAAATCACACATTTTGATCAATAATGAAATGCGTTTTTGTAACTTTTTGACCCGCCCACCCGCACCCACGATGTCTAAATAATGTCTGCCCTAAAACTGCCCGCACCCGCGGGTCACCCGTGCATCACTATTGGCTAACATTGAGTTGCGTGATGGAGGAGATGGGTGGCCATCTCATCTACCCAATGTGCAGTCCTGCAACATCACTGGGGATCTGGCTCATGATCTCATGATCTCTCGATGATGGGGCCTACATGTAGGCAGTTCCACCATTTGGAAAGTATCCATGATAATACATTTGACACTATTGGCTGTTTCAGCTTATCAAACCTCTGAAGCCTTGCCTGTGATTTGTGCTGAGTCTGTTCTCCTTTGTGTTCAGATGAGTGATATGGGCTGGGGTGCGGTGATTGAGCACACTCTAGCAGACATGCTCTACCACGTGGAGACAGAAGTGGACGGCCGGCGAAGTCCTCCGTGGGAAGGTTAACCACTGACCTGCCGTTCTAAAAAACACAGTACGACGCCATACAACACCCACAGCATCTTCACACAACCCATGGACCAGCATCACTGTTCTGCTTCCCCTGATGTAACTCAACCTGCTTGTCGTTTGTGTTTCTTTTTTAATAGATGAGTGAAATGAAGGTTCAGAGCAGATGGCCTTTTTAAAAACCGGCCTGATTGGTTTTTCATTAGACTGTGAACGTGAACCCCATAGTACTGGAAGTATGCTGTAACTGGTTGAACCAGTTTGTCATCAAACGGCTTAAATCTATTTAGTGAAATATCTGCTGTGTATAGGAGGAAAAGATTGCTGAACAGTACTTAGTGTGTGTTGCACTAAGCTTCTTGAAGTTTATCGTGCCATTTTTTTAATCTCCGGGACACATTTTTGTTGATGTTCAATTGCTTGTATACTAGTTTAAAACCAGCAATATTTGTCAAGTCAAACATCTGACTTGCACACCTGAAATGGTAGCCTGGAGTTTTGTTCCCACTCTTTTTCTTTAAATTTCTTCTGTTGGAAATTTTTTCACAGTTGCTCAACTAGATGTAAAATATAGATTTTGATGTGTTTCCGTCTTCTTAAGCATTGTTTTTTTTGTTTGTTTTTTTACTGAAGCTCATTTTAATAAAGTTAATCTAAATATGCAACTCTTGTGATGTTAACAGATGTACATATGACAGCTTTACCAAGGTTTAATAGAAACAAAGACAAAATAAACAACATTGTGAGGCTTTTCAGTCACTTATATACACACAAGATACAAAAGAAATACAACGGTTCAAAAATAAGCTTAACGTAAAACAGAAGCTCAGGTCACATCATGCTCCTGCACACTGACAAAGATCCATAATTGTTAGCACCAAGTCTGCAGGGGTTCCTCAGCTTTTCTTGAGTTTTTATTCATAACCTCACAATCCTATTTATAAGCTGTCAGAAAAGTCTAGCAGTTTCGCACGAGGATCATCTGTCCTATGGCCGAATGTATGGACCTTCCGATCCGTAGATGCATCACGAGGCTGAAAAACAGAAAGTACCATCAGTGGAGACTGTCCTGTAGCCATACTCGTATTAACCCTTAGAAGGCTAGCAATATGGATTGATGCCTGAAGGGCAACAAATGGTAAATTGTCATATGACCAAACGTCTCATATGGTTCCGCCGGTTTGTGTTGATGCTCCAGGTGTCAGACGTCATGCTGAGCTTTGTTTGGTGTCACGTAGAACCAAAGTTATTGTAATTTAGAGAATAAGAAATAACCACTACTGGAGGTTTAAAATTAACACACAAATGCCAATAAATAACACATTCATTTTATTTGAGGTCTTAGAAACAAACTGAAAAAAAACACAAGTTCTTTGAACCTGGGAAACCTTTAACACGGGGTTAAAGGTGGGGGGTCCAGAGAGCGGCCGAGCGACAGTGCAATGATAGAGCAGCAAACGGGAGGCAAACACGGGTTTTAGACTGTTTTACACTGTTTTTATTTGTTAAAATCAGATTTTACTGATACTAAATGTTTTCTAAAGGTAAAGGTGTAAAGAGTGTTGATCTGGATCAAAAGACTTGACCTAATTCAATACTTACATGTCTTTTGAAGAGCTTATCAATCAACCTGGTCCGAGAAGGGTCTGAATGGTTTTGGGTCTTGGGCCGAGGTTCTGGGCTTCGTCGGATTTGGATGGTCCGGTCGAGGTCGGGGGTCCTTGTCCCTCTGGGACCGAATTCATTCAGATCCTTGAAGCACTCTGTCTCAATCATCTGTATGAGGGAAGAAGGGGATGATCTGTAAAGTTAATGTGTCTGTAAGTGTAAATTGTAGTGTTATTGCTCAATTTCAGCTCTTACCTCGTTCTGCCAGGGGATGGGGATGCTTCCCGTGCTGAACAGGTTGTAGAAGTTCGTGTCCACCTGTTCCAGGTTCACCCCCTTAACTGTGGAGAACTGCTCAATGTCCAAAACATCCTGGCAGTACACGGCTCTCGGCTGGGCAGAGAAACACAGGTATGGAAGTCAGCACGCTTTTGGAACAGGCGTAAATATTTTCTATACTGGTCAACTAATTTTGCACACCACAGGTTTTTACCACATATTCATTTATTTCATAAACTGCAGATTTTTATTCTTGTTAAAATGGAAAGTTGTTGAAAAAACAACTAAATGAAAATGTCAAAACAAGTTTTCTTTATCAGATGAAAGTATCTGTAACGTGCATGTCTGACTCCTATTAACTGGTTATGTGGTGATGCAGAGTCACATTTTAGACTGACCAACTTTAAATGCACTTGCAAACTGTTTCATCATTTAATAATTATTAAATATCTAACACTTGTCTGGTGATCCATGTTATAATTAAATGGCTTTTTGTAAGTAGGAATTAATGAATAAAAAATGACTGAAAATTGTGAACATACTGTAGTTTTGCAATACTGAGTAACATGCAACCGTAGAAAATATCAGTGTGTGCAAAAATGTTTGACTGGTAGTGTAGGTTGGAAAACAGAAACACTGAAACTTTTGCTGGAACTTTTGTTTTTACTAATAAAACAATCGACTACATTTAGGGGTGGGCAATTTGGAAAATATATGATCATTACATTTCTAGACATTAATTTTTACTTACCATCACATTTGGATGCAGACAAAAGTAGTAGTGCCACATTTGAAAACTTGAAAACTTGACCTATTACAAACCTATGGTGCACTAATTCCAATAAAAACAGATGTAATTATACAATCTAACTGAAGAGTTAGGAATCATGCAGTTGCATGTTTGCAGTATGTTCAGTAAACCATACTGTCTATACCAAAAATGACCATGATGATAAAATATCATATTGCCCACCTCTAAAGTTAAGTTGAAAGACATCACCTCAATCCACCAGCTTTCAAAAGTAGTCATTGTAAACGGTTTTAAAACAGCTTTCAACTGTAATAATTATATATTTCAAATGTAGTTATTGTAAACCGTTGTTTGGAATGACACGATAATCATTGGGTTTGACACTGTGAGTATATCATTAAAACCAGAACCTGTCAGCGGAAGAACATTATACACATGAGTGACGTGTTTGTGGAGAAAATGACCAGCTACTTCCACCATCATCCTCTCAGATGAGGGTGTGAATTCCAGTGCAGTAATCTGAGAACTGGAGTAATGTTCCCTTTTCTTAGTTTCAGTCAGCACTCTGACAGCAGCATTTTGAACAAGCAACAGCTTCATTGACTTTTTGGGCATGTTGGGCAAGCATTGCAGTGATCCAACTAAAAAGCATGAATAAGTTCCCACAAGTCATTTTTCACATCAAGCATCATAGATAGATTTTGATTGGGTTTGGTTTTGATTTGGCTGATTTGGTTTCTTTAAAATAATTAGTGAAACTAAGATCAGCACCTAGGTGAACACAAATACACCCATTCCAGATTACTTTATTACACATATTAGTTTGTTCACCTTGTTAATGTACAGTTTGAGAGTATTTCTGCTAATACACAGTTTCTGTTTATCATCATCTACCCCAGTGGTCAGTTTCAGACCCCACCAGCTGTGTGATGCACTCATACCAGCCATGCGTCCAATGTCACGTCACACAATGTCTAGTCAAGAAAAGTCAACCGGTCAAATGTTGACGAAAAATAAAGTGAGGGGGGAGACTGACAAATTGGGCTACAGTCTGAAAATGTACCCCTATTAAGTGGTAGGTCTAAAAAATAGTGTCAAGGCAAATTTGTTTATGTAGCCCATTTCTGTAAACAAGGGTCATACTATGTGCTACACAGGTATAGAATAAAAATATTAATAGTAGCAAGTAAATAATAAAATGATTTAAAAAAGAAAGCATAGAAAATCAATGGAGTGAAAGTTTGAGGTCTGTCCATGCTGCGTATTTCACCTTCTTTTTTTTTTTTTTTTTTTTTTAACATACTCACATCTGGCACAAAGGGGGGGTCCAACATTCCTGCCTCCAGCCTCCTGAAGTTGATGTTCTTGAAGAATGAATGGGCTTTTATAGCTGCTGTGTCACCAGGTTTACATCCCAGTCTCTCCTTTGGATCCTTGTTCAAGAGCTGAATGACAAAAAACAGTTATAATTAGTTACTGAATCGAATTAAACAACAGTTCTGACTACACACTCTGATTTCACTCTAGCCTTGTTGTGCAAAGGGTCTTAGGCCACCCCTCATGTTTTCATAGTTTGTTTCCAGAGCCAGACTCTTAATGTAGTCTTGAGGAACAGTTCTCCAGGTTTCCTGAAGGACTGTTCAGTCTGGTCCCTGAACCTGACCAGTTTCAGAGAAGTGTTTTTTGTTTGTTAAGTAAGTCACACAGAACAAAGACCATCTAACTTAAGTCATGAACCAGTGAAGAAACAGGTGAGGATGATTCCAGATGATCAGGCTGTGATCAGTATACTGGAATCATATAGGAATCATAATCTGAAACATCTAACTCCTCTGAAATGTACCTCACAAGTTATTCCATTAAATGGTTATGAATTTGTTTAATGTTTAGGTTTTGGCCTAAAGTGTATTCTTTATTAATGTTTAATGTTTAAGTTTTGGCCTAAAGTGTATTCTTTATTCCATTCATGGCAGAGAGGTACGAATTATAAGGCGAATTAGTATTAAAAGAAATCTTTTTTTTTAATTGACCATTATTTTACAATCATCAATCACAAAACCAATACACAGTATAGGGCAGCCAATCAGAAAAGAGGTAATAAACAGACTGTTTATTCTAAGAGATAAACAGAGGTTGGGAAATGGTTGTGTAAGAATGAGACCAACTGAGACTGTGAGTGAGAAAGAAAAGAATGAATGGAAAAAAGATGCTGGAATGAAGAAGGACAGAGAGAGAGAGAGAGAGAGAACACACAAAATTGACACTTCTGAGCAAATGCTTACCGCTTGGCAGATGGTTTTAGTGTCCCTGTTGAACTTCTCCCCATAACGCACCTCGGTCTCCAGCACTCTCAACTCTAGCTCCTTCCTGTGGATCCGCTCAGATCGATCGCGAAATGGCGCATTTGCTGCAGTCATCTCGTAGATGAGACACCCAAGTCCCCACCAGTCCGGACTGAAACCGTAGTTCTCATTTCTGACAACCTCTGGGGCTACGGATGAAGATATAAGACACAAGGAAACCATTCCATCAGAAGCACTAATGTTTCTCATTTTAACTAAATTAAAGCACTAATCAGCCAACTGCCAGTAGATCAACATGTTAAATGCACATTTGTTAGCAGTGTGGTTAAGCTAGTTGGATTAGTCATAGTGTGTTGGTTCATCTATCTCCGGGTGTCTGTTTAAGCTAACTGGACGAGTCACAGGGTGATTGTTTAGTTAAGCTAGTTGGATGAATCTCAGGGTGTTTGGTTGATCTAGTTGAATAAGTCTCAGGGTGTTTGTTTGATTGAGCTAGTCTCAAGGTGTTTGGTTAATACTTAGGTGTACTTACTCTCCAAACACACAATGTATAATTTGTAGCGTTATGGTATATAGTGCATAATTGGAACAGACCTTAAGCAATGTTCCAAATGTAGTGGGTGCATGGCTTTGGAGATTACAGATGTCTTCCAGTGACATCTTGCTGTTTTTAGAGACTCTGATCATTCGCCATTCAGTTAGCAGTCGGTTTAATGTGACACTGTCTATTTTATGTCTTTCAAAATCTAGAAAATCTACAAAATAACATCTTACTGAAGGACTGCATTCATAAGGCTAAATGATATGACTTTAATGGGTTTTTGTGTTAGTCTATCAACACCTGATCAGGTGTTGATAGAATTGTGCAGTGAAGGTGGACTACAGTACAATTTATGGTCTGAAATGAACAATATTTCTACATACCCATGTATCCCGATGTTCCCACCTTGCCATGAACACGTTGGTCTTCAGGTAGGATGACAGCTAGTCCCAGATCAGAGATGCGTATGTGCCCTGTGGGATAAAAAAACCTTTTGGCCCACGTTTCTCAACTGTTCGGGGCTGCTGTGCCTCTTTAAATGAAAGTTATTGTTAATAAAGTCATATGTATATTTTCTTTCACCAGTTTTGGGGTAACAATATCATAGACTTCACCAATCTACATTAAAATAGGCTCATTTGCAGCCTCACATGGCTCATTTGAAATAAGAGGTTTGTGTCCCTTGGTGGTAGGATCCCTTCGCACTAGCGTCCCCTGAAGTGGGGTAGGCACAAAGTACCTTTTGGCCAATAGCTCAACAGCCATTTTGCCAAAAATGAAGAATTCCATATGGGAAATTGGCCTCTAGGAGGTGCATGACCCTAAGTTACAGTTCATTTGTGGAGTAGCACCACCAGTGAAAAACATCAAGGCAGAAATCTAGAGCTTCTCTAGTCAATATCTTGTGATGGAAAGGTTCGAACTTCACAAAATTTGACAAGCTGCATCACTAGCATAGTCTTTGGAAGCGCACTAAATTTTGTGCATCCATAGTGGGTGCTGAACCACAGTTCCATTTGGTTTGCTCAACAATAGCCTCTTAAAATTCAGAAGCCAGTACATGTCATTGTGAATGGTCTTTCTTAATGAAATTTTGTAGTTCATTCATAATGGCACATAGATTATATTTACCCAGTTTCAAACACAGCAGCCATATGACGTCACTACAACAAGTTTTCCTCTGTTCCTCTAACATGATTTGGTCTTCAAAATTAATTTTGTCTTTAAATTCTTAAGCAACATTTACAAAATTCAAGTGGTCCTCTTTCACCTGTGGTCGAACCATTCACCCTCTTGCTACTTTGGCCAGCTCACATATTCTGCTTGGACCCCACCTGTTGCTGTTCATTCTCTCAACTTCTGTGGCAATCAAATTACACATCACAATGCGGAACGTCTCGTGCTAATTGCATTTTCCATGATCTCATTTCCTTCTTTGTTGCAAGGCAAGAAAGCTTAACGCAATTCACCAGTTGCATTATCAGGATATTTTACATGCAAAATCATTCAGTGCTCAAAATAACTTACACACGCCTTGAGCCTTTCAGTGCACGTGAGATCATGATAGCCAAGAATTTCCTTGTGGTTTGATTGCCAAAATATTTACAGCCGTGACCGTAAAAGTGCCAGTTTCCTGATCACTTTGCAAACAGACATTAATGTCATGTGAGGATATTAAACCAGGGGTGCAGAACTGGAGAGCTGTGTCCAGCACACCTTGGTGATTTCCCTACTCAAACGCAACTGGGACCGGTTTAATGGAAGGGTAGCTTAAATTTGGGGTGGTTTAAGTTGATTTAAATGAGGGGTCGTGCTGCAGTTAGCATTGTTACCTCCCAGTGAGAAGGTTGTAGGTTCGATTCCCTGCTCAGTCCTTCTGTGAGGGGTCTTTGCATCTTGGTTTCCACTGGGAGCACTGGTTTCCTCCCAAAGACCTGCACGTCAGATGGACTGGGCATGCGCTACCACTTTACAATGAGACTACTCTTATAATAGGTTTACAAGGGATTTATAATCAGGTTTTTAATTACATTGTAGACATTTTATAAATCATCAATACACAGTTATAAACAAGTTATAACAGTTGTCACATGCTGGTGCAGTCACACTATCTTATCCCTTTCTCAGACCGAATGTTAAACTGTCAACTTCATCAGGTCTTTGTTAACCTGCCAGATCCTGCCAAATAGTGAGGCTGCATCAATATGTGACAACTGTTATAACTATTAACTACTTGTTAATGATTTATAAACTATCTACAACCTGGTTATAAATCATTAACCCGTTATAGGGGTAGTCTTATTGTAAAAAGGTACTCGAAATGCTCTATTGAATCTGGGTGTGAATAGATCAACCGTGTGATGGACTGGTGGCCTGTCTTTCTTTGGCTTTAGCCCTGTGAGTGCTAGGCTAGACTCCCCTGGTTAAGGTAAGAGGCTCAGTTAATTCATGGTTTAAAGTACTGTTTTATTTAATCATACACCATTTTCTACCATTTTTCACAGTCGCCTTTCCTCATTGACCACGTTGGAAGAGAGCAAAACAGCTATAATTCTACTACAAAGAAGAATTTCATGTTAAACGTGCCAGACCCTTCAGTTCATTAAAAAGTCAAAGCATGTAATCTCACAGCTTTCTCTATGTTCAATGCTCCAGAACTGGTCTTGTGTAACTTAAGCACAAGGAAGTCTGCCCAATTTCCTTGTGCTTTATGTCCAAAATAGATCTCCTGGATACTGTGGAATGCCCTCCGAAGGACTGGAGAAAAACCTTTTGCTCTTAAATGTCTGTCCGCTTTTTAATTGGTGTTGGAGATGAGATTTTTTCTTTATCAAGGGCCACATTGAGCTTCTTCACTGAACTTTAAAACAGCCTGGATTTATAATCCATAATTAAAGATGATACGACTCGTGCAGTCCTGACTAATTCCTTTGTGTTTGATTGTGCGGGATGATATGCAGCAAGTGAAACTTCCTGGAAAACCACTCATACAGGTGTTGCATAGCATGTTGTGCAACCATGTACTTTATATGCGGGCCTCCTTGCTCAACTAAGTTGGATTAAGATGATCTGACTTATATTGCTTTAGGACTGGCTCTTGTTCATGAGGTTTTGATATAGATTCCTCAGCAGTTTCCTCCAAAATCATCTTTGAAATGCTAAAATGTGGAATTAAAATTCATTTTTTTGCAGCAGATTCCAATAAAAATCAAAATAGCAATGTACAGAATTTAAGAAGTGCTGATATTTTTTGGCATGTAATTTAGACAGCTAATCAGCAGTCCAAATTTAAACATTTAAACTTGCTTCTTAATAAAAGACTTGCTGTTTATTAAATATTGGTACTGAATTAGATACTCTGCAATACTGAAGTAACTTGGTTGATACAATAAAAGTACAGAATTTCAATATTTAGCCCTAAACTGCATCAATACCATTGGAGCATATATACAGTTATAGACTTTGCATCTTGGTATATGCATATATGCAGTATATGAAGGTTCAACAGCTCTAGTTTAAGTATAAGAATCTGTTTAATTGGGTTCTCTTTTTATTTAATTTTTACTGTGATGTTTTTATTCTTGTATCTAATTCTAAAGGGTTTACAAACTTTCAAGCATGTTTTGCTGATTTTCATAGAATAAAATGAATACATTTGCATGGATCAAATAAATATCAAGTATTTCTGCATGTTTTAATGCATGCTACAACAATAAACAATAACACACAAAAAAGTTGGAGCATTGTTTGAGTCTGTTCTTATATAACGTGACTCTTCAAACCTCTCAGGGTTTTGTCCTTTCACCCACTAAACCTTCGATCATTATTTTTCCAATATCAGCAAATAAATAATAATTATGCATAAAGTGTGCACAAATGTTCCATGCAGAAGTGGTGTTAACTTCTTTTCAATACAGAAAATGCCTCAATTGAACAGGGGTGGCAAATCTTATGCACACGACTGCATAACTGTGCGGTGTGTCCTGTTTTACGAGCTTAAGTGAATTTTTGTTCAGCCACAATGTGCAACACCTGCTCTGGCTAAACAAACTTCTTCAGCCTCTGATTGGCTGGAGCATTAACTAAGGGGGCGGGCCAGCAGGTAAGATGCAGAGTGGTGATAAAAATGACAGGAAGGTGGAGCTCCAGGAGGAAGATTGATCACAACTTATCTACCGACATTCCATTAAAAAAAAATTACAGTGTAGAGATGCACTTACCATAATCATCCAGAAGAATGTTCTCTGGTTTTAAGTCCCTGAAATACAATTTTATATAATATATTACTGCATTTATAAAAAGTAGAAGCAGAGTGACTTTGTAATACTATTTCTTTCTTTATTTAACCCAGTTTTTCTTATTTTTAACCAGTTTAGTCATTACCCATTTTCTAGCTAGATTACATGATGTTGTCCTACTGGGAACTGTGAATTATTATCATGACTGATATGCTGGATCAGCTTACCTATAAACAATGGAGTTTTGGTGAAGGTGGTTCAGGCCACAGAGGATTTCGGCAGCGTAAAAGCAGACTCTCTCGCTGTTAAATCCCGCTTTGCTCATGTTATAAATGTGGAACTTCAAGTCTCCACCATTCATTAGCGTCAAAACCAGGCAAAGGGCTTCCTTAGTCTCGTAGGCGTAGGCTAAGCTGACCTATTGTAGACAAATACGGGAAAACTTTTTATACACAAGCAAGCAACAGTACAAATTAAACATCAACCAACTGATTAGATGTGACATTCCAGAGCTATTAAGAACAGTTGTAATGGATATTTCAAAATGTGGTCAACAGTTCCATACTCTAGTTTCCATATAAATAGTCACTAAACTGACGTATGACCATGGGCGAATCCAATTGTATATACTAATTTGCCAGTTTGAATATGTGGAGTTTTGCAGTAGCATACTTTAGAAAAAAAGGTTTGTTTAAAACCCAGTGTGATGATTGTTATTGCATTTTGTCATTTAACTCCCTACATCTTTTTAAACAGGTCGGTTTGATTTAAAAAAAGGTGAAAAACAAGCAGGAGCAAATCAGAGTCTGCTTGACTGAGCTGGTTTAAGTCCTCAGACAGTTGAATATGTGAGTTCCTGCATGGTTGAAATAAAGCACATTGTCCTTTGAGGACTCAAAGAGTTTTGTAGTGATAAATAAGTCTGAATTTGTACTATAATACTGTGTTTGATATGGTGTGCTGCAGTACAATACTGACAACAAAGTGAAAATTCCCTATGAGACGCCTTTTAAAATTCTCACCACAAATCTGCTGTTAACCTTCTCCAAGATCTGTTTCTCGTTGAGGGCAAGGTTTTCGCCCCTGCGCTTTTTGATGCGTTTCTTCTCCATTTTTTTACAGGCGTACATTTTCCCTGATGCCCGGGCCTGGCATGCAGATACCTGAGACGAAAGACACCAAATAGATTGTCTCTTTAGGGAAACTGACAATTTGAAAGTCACTGTTTTTGTGATATCACACAAATCAACATGTTCACAGGGGGTTGGCCCCACCCATTAACAGTGATGTTATAAGGAGTGTTTCAGCACAATGAGTGCACAATACAGAGCAGCCAGTCAGAACAGAAACTATTTACATGACATTTCATTTATGCTGGTAAAGAACCTTCACATTAAAACTGGCCTTCTGTGGAACCGCTCAAAGATCCCTTTCTGGCTGTGTATAGAAATCAACATGATGAGTAAAATGGGGTCTTTGGCCATGCCTGCTGGACAACTCTGACCTTTTGTAAGTAAAATGAATCCTTACCTCCCCGAATCCCCCCTTTCCCAGAATGCGGTATTCCCGAAATGTGTCCCTCGTGACTTGTTTTCTGCAGGCAACAATGTTGAGATACTAATTACTCCCTGTATGAATATGAATTGCATACCGGTCATCAATCTCACTCTAAACTGTTTATTTATATCTGAATGTATAAATAATACTCAAAGTAACTGCTACTTGCTTTTACTAATATAACAAATCAAGTGTTTTTCTTGGTATGAAGAGAATGAAGAGTACAACTGCTCATTAAAATCACATGTTATAGCTCTTTGGACCCAGAAGGTAATGAGTGTTTACATCATATCACTGGCATAAACATGTGGGCTTTGGCTTTATTCTAAAGGAAATATAAATATGTGTGTGTGTGTGTGTGTGTGTGTGTGCGTGTGTTATGTCTTAAGACTTATGAAGGTCATATTAATCCTTTATGCGTTGCTTTTTGTTTTCAATAAATAAGAAACTACAGAAACTACAGTTAAATTAGCAGAAAAATGTCATATTTATAGTTATATATCGTTTTTTCCCCTGTACAGAATGTGTTAATTTATTTTCGCTTCAAAGAAATAAAACAAAGCATGTTATTTTGCTGTTGTTTTGTGCTGTCCAAAAGTCTTGAGTCACCCCTCATAGTAAGATTTTCTCTTAATTTTAATGTAGTCTTCAGGAACAGTTCTCCAGGCTTCCTGAAGGACTTTCAAAGACTCTTCATTTCCAGTCCAGTCCCTGCCCCTGACCGGTTTCAGGGGAATGATTTTGTTTAAGACACACAGTGACCTACGTATGAATCATTCAAGCAGAACAAAGATCATCTAAAGTCCTGAACCAGTGAAGAAACAGGAGCAGATGATTCCAGATGATCAGGCGGTGATCAGTATACTGGTGGTGC
>JBBPCY010034775.1:0-13914 GCA_037974405.1 Brachyalestes nurse | reverse complement strand
TAGGAACGGTTGTTCTGTAATGGCTTTTGTCCTAAATAAGATCCTAAACTGCCGTCACCATGGTTACCACACAGTTAAGATAGGATTTTCAAGTTAGGAAGTTTCTGTAATACGGCCCCTGGTCACCAATGTTTTCAAATACTCATAGTCATGTTTTCTGAATAATGTATTTAATTTTTTTTCTTAAATTTGCCACTCGTGTGAGAAAAATTCCGATACACTTTTATTACTACTATACTAAAGACTGCTACTGTGAGTATGTGTGTGTTTATACCGTAGTTGCTGCAGTGCACGGCAGTGGGACAATGCAGTCAGGAACGTTTCTCCAGCTTGGTCACTTATACAGTTCTCTGACAGACTGCGCAACACAGAAAACAAAACAATGTCATCATTCACTGACACTATGTAAAACAATGAATGAACAAATGCATGATAATTGGATAGAAATTAGCAAATTCTTGTTTCTAAGAAAACCCTCTCAGGGTTTGAAAAATAATGGCAATTTGTTTGATGCCTTGTTTTTCCAAATTCACTAAAGAGGGCGTTTACACACTTCACAGCACCCCAGGAAGCCTCAGAACTGTCAAGAACTGTACTGTAACCTATTGCAAACACATGAGAATCCCTTACAAGGCACAACTTACTTTATTTTCCTCAGTGTGGTCCATTTAGGGATGTGCTTCACAAGCTCCTCAACACCTCGATCACCCATTCTCAAGCCCTCCAACCTGGAGACAGATTTAAAAATCTTTCAAGCGTTTTTCTTTATACAAACATGCACAGACAAAGCAAAAGATGTAAAGAGAAAACAAATACTTCTACTTACTCTATCTCCTCCAACCCACTCAATGTCTGCAGACTAGCCAGCAGACACAAAACCCCACTGCCTTCCTTTGAGGCCAAGATCATATTATTCAGACTGAGAAAAAAACAGAAGTGAAAATGAAAGACTCTGAAAAGTATTATGTCTCAAAGCAGAGTTTGTCTTTTATCATGTCTTCTGATGATAATCTCATTAGAAGTCTCAGCATAAATGGCTTTTACAAACACAGTATTCTGGCTTATGAGGGTGTCAGGTGTACCTACCTGATCTTTTTAAGTGAGGTCATTGTACGAAGCCTTTGGGCCAAGCAGACTGTGCTCTCTTCATCCAATTCTACAGCATCAAGCCTTGGGAGAAAGATACTGTAAGCCCTTCTGCTCTACTTCACATATTGCATATTTTAACTGCAGCTTATGTAGCAGCGATGACAATTCAAGCAGTCATTGACCATATTCACTTAGTCTCCTGTTCAGCTTGTCATAAATGCATTTTTCCCCATTGTATGGACTTGATGTGGTGCAACAACAATTGCTTTAAAACCACGCCCCAATCCGTGACCCACAAGCTTCCTACAGCAATTTAAGCTCTCCCTTATACAGAGCAATTCATACGGCCATGTTAAAGCAGCAAACACAAAAGTACTTTTTTCAAATTCAATGGTTCCATCTGTGTAGTAAGTAAATCAATTTTATTTATTTAGAGCATTTAAAACAGATTAGCATTTTACAGTTAATGAACAAGAGTGTCCCACCACACAGTTCCCCACATGCACTGCACTCATGTATACAAAAGACATACAAATTAATTTATTTCTTAATCCTTATGATGCAATGCTCAGTTCCTATCCAGTACAAAACCATTTATCAGTGATTAAAGCCAATAGATACAATTCATTTGTAATTAGAATTTTTAAATAGTCACTGAGGATGCTTGTCTGATGATACGCTGTTCCAGAGTCTTGGTGAGGCAAAAGGAAAGGTACAATCTCTTTTTTTTTTAAAGCCAAGTTTGTAGAACAGTGAGAAGAAATTTAAAATCTGACAGACAGAACATGTCTATTACATGGAAAGGAAAAACATAAGAGATCACTTTTCCCTTTTTTCTGTTCACTGTTTGTACAATTTGCAGCAGTGTGTGTGTGTGTGTGTGTGTGTGTCAAACGCACAGGTTGCTATTCTTTTATGAACTATTGCAGTGTGAGCTGTGTAAAAAATAAGAAATGCGTCTATTCGTGTTGTAAGTGCAGTAGTGTTTGTATAAAAGGTATAATAAAAGGTATAACAAATTATTTATTTGTATTATCTTTAAATTTTCCCCAACATTTTTTGTTTGGAATTTGAAATCAACTGTGGTCAATCGTGTAGAAAACAATAGTGACATTCACATTTTACACAGACACACTTCCACAAATTGCAGAAGCAATAACCAGAAAAAAAAAAGATGCAGTCTCTTGTTTTTTTCAAGGTTGTATATATGCAAGGCAGCATGAAGCCTGTACTCATCGGGTTGTGATGTCCTGTTCTAACGTGCAATAGATGATTCATAGGCTCTAAGATGCAGCACATTTCAGCAATCCTGTAATTATGGTAAAACGTCTTTTTGAAAAGAGTCAAACTGAAACTTGTTAAATGGGGAAACTGCTGCAGAGACTGATAGAGTTTGGGCGGAAAAGCAGTTGAGAAATGACTCAAAAAGATTATGATATGAGGCTGGGGGCTCTTACCAGATTTCTTCCAAAAAGAGACAGTGGACCAAACCACATACCAAGGCACGCCCTCCTGCTGCCGTCCAGCCACCGCAGTGCGAGAGACTGGATGGAACAACAGAGTAAATCATTGTTTTCTCAGTTTTTAACCTTCTCCTCACAGACCCCTAGATGGTAAACATTTTACCTCTATTCTTATATGATGCAAGGTTTGAGCAAAATCCTACACCGTCTAAGATTGCATACGTTTCTTTGCAACTAAGAAAACCATAACAGAATTAACAATATTCATTAAAAAGACATTACACTAAAATGAGGGTTTTGTCCTTGCTCTTCTATTGAACAGTACTATTATTTTGCCCCCCAGTTGTTACTGAGCTATTAGGAAACACTATTTCACAGCACAAACTTTTCCTGTCTCAGTTCATAATGGACATATAAGTAGATGGATGATGGATATATATATAGACAGGCAGCTAATTAAATTTATTTAACACTAGTGCTGTCATTTCCCTAGGGCTGAATTTGCTCACCACTGATAAAACTGTTTACACATTTGGATCATGTTTTAACATGTCATATTAGGTTAGAAGTAACAAAACCACTAAAAAATGGCTCTCCTACATCTAACGAATATGGTGCTCCTGTAGAATTAAGGAGAACAGAAGGAGATGAAAAATAACTTCTTACTTGAGTGATCTCATATGTTTGAGACCCTGAAGGGCGTTCCCCAGTTCTGCAGCTCCATTGTCACTGATTACATGACGAGACAAACTAAAGAAACAATACAAACTCATTAGACACAGATGACACCTATGGATGCATAAAAGACCAACTGACACCAACTGAAAAATTAAATTACAGGAATCAGGAACTTGTGAAATAAGAATTCAGGACTGTGGTGTTGAAAGTGTGTTTAAAGAAAGCTGTGCCTAAATACAGTGCACGAGACAGAAGTAAATGAGTGATATTCTGCACACCGGTAACTATTCTGAAACATTTTGGACATTTACTTTACTATAAATTTGAAGTTATACAGCTTTCTTCCAGTCACCCACAGCCCTGTTCATATTCTTGAACACATCTAAAATTTCTTCCTTTGTTTCTCAGTGGTGCAGTCACTCCAACATATTTCAAATGTGTCAAGTTACACAACTAGCATATTAGAAACATTTTAGAAATATATCTCCAATCGAATTAATTTCATATAATTAAAATGATCGTTTCCCAACTTTAGAACCGTGGTGTATGTGAGATGTACCTCAGGCTTTCCAGGTGCTTTTGTGTGTGCTGCAATGCAAATATAACTGCTTCATCTATTCTTCCTCCTTTGGAATTAAGACTGTGGAAACAAATTTTTTATAAAAATGTGCCAGACTGAACACTAACCAAAAATGTCATTTGTAAGAAAAAAAAAACTATTCAGTGTTTTACATTTTAAAAATAAGTCATTGGGCTGTCTTAAAATGATGAGATCATTGACCTTCTAATAGTAAGTGGATGAGCATAATCTTTTTAACACTTAATAAACATTTATAACAGCTTACAGTGATTATAAACTGTTACAAGTTCACATGATAGCTCACCTGAGGCTCTTAAGATTCTGTAAGCAGGGGAGAACTGAAGCAAGAAATGCCGCCCCATCTGTCCCCATTCTCAGCTGACAGAAGCTTTTAGAGGAATATTTATTGTTACACACTAATAGAGTATATTAGACCATAAAGGCATCTTCAAAGAAAGTGCATATTAATGAACGTACTGCAGCTCCAGCAAGGAGGAACACTTCTGGACAGCTGACTGCAGTGAGGACAAGTGTTGTCCCTCTACTTCACAGTCATCAAAGCTGAATGGAGAGACAAAACCACAATTTGCTTCAGTCATTAACATACAAACTCCTGGCTCTGTAAAACCAAGGCCCGATAAAGAGATATCAGCAGCTACAGAAAAACAAAACTCACCTTATGGAGTGCACAGCAGACAGAGACAAATCTCCATTTTCAGAAGGAACTCTGTGTGTGTCAGTATTTCATCAGTTCAGTGTTTTTGTACATTTCCAAATAACTACTATTATCATGCTTTCTGTAAAATATGCATCGTGTAACACAAGTTCGATATATTTAATAGCAGAAGCTTTAGCACTTGCCTGGAAGAGGAGAAACCTTCAACAGAAATGGTAAAACACGCCTTTTCAACTCTGCAAAAAGAGATTTTTTTCTCACATGATGGCAAAACTTAAATTACCAGACAGTAACAGAGAAAAAAGAATAATTTAGTGTGTCGTGTGTACCAGTGTAGACTACGCTTGAATAAGCAAGAAGAACCAAAGAGGCAGAGGCACAACCAATCAGTTCCATAATTACCACCTCCCTTTTTTAGACTATCAACAAAACCACACTGACACAATTTTGTGCATTTAGTGCAACTTTCTTTTACCAACAGAACAGCGATAAGTCTTCTTCTTAAATGTCTATTGAGATTGGAGAATACAGAATAAGGGACTTGACAGGACTCCTTTATAAAGAACCTCTCCAGATCCTCCAGGGTCTCCTCTCCTTTAGATTCTGTACTTCAGCTCACTCCCCAGGTTCTCAACGGGGCTTAGGTCAGGGGACCAGTGTAGACTGGCCATGTCAGTGTAGGATGGCCATGTCAAAAGCTTAATTCTGTTCTCATTAAATGATTTTTATGTGCAGTATGCTTTAGATCATTGTCCTGCAGGAATATCATTCCCAATCCAGTTTTTATTTAACATCTGGTGCTTTATGGGATCCCTGATGCCATGCATCCAAACATCACAGATCCTCTAGCAAACTTAACAGACTGAAAAGGCCAGTGGTACCCGTGGCCTCTTTATGAAGAATATGCATCCTGGCACACTGAAAATATTTGTTCAGGAAGGACTGAGGAACAGGACAAAGAGTCCAATCCAGTATGCTGAACAAACTAGTTCAATCCATGGAGGCCGATCTCACAACTTATAGGACTTTAAGGATCCTATGCTAACATCTTGGCACCAAATACCAGATATTCAAATGTCAGAGATGCCAAACTGCAGCAGGTCTATGCCAGGGCTCTGAAGGAGTCACTGTAAAACACATGTTAATATATCTATATCAAGCTTCAGACAGTTTAGTAATAACATAAGACTAGAATCCCACAAGGGTGCAGAAATGGAGAAATAGATGTATAACAGAGGTATTATAGAGTTATTTTTGCAGTTTTGAAATGTATTACCTGAACTGAAGGTCTAGATCTAATCATCTTGATTTGCCAAAACTACACTGAATATCTTAATTTTCATAGTCCAATCATGCTAAGGAAATTACTGGTTTAGAAATATCAAACATCATGTGTAATAGATTCTCAAATAGTCATACATCTGTGAACTGATCACCAGATCAGCAATGTGAAGACCGTTCTTATGTTTCCTAGTTTCTTCAATATTTGATATAAAATCTACATTTCAGATGCTTTCACTTGCCAAGATAGAATCATGTTTCAGTCTAAGAACATAATATTTAGACATACCTGATCGACTTCGTGTGCAAGTTGAGGTCCAAACAACTAGACACAAGGTGAACAGCGGCTTGTGCTTTTATCCATGGCTCCTCGATTCTGACAAGAACACAGCAGGACCAACCAATGTTCAGACTGAAACCTATATTCAGAAATCACCTGATGTCTTCTTCCATTTTCTAATGCTCACCGGACAATTCTGCAGACACAGTTGCTACTTGTCTGCTTAACCAGATGCTTAATGTCGTCAGCGTTCAAACCGCTGTTTCTCAGCCTGAAGAGATAAAGACACTGTATACATCACAGTCTAACCAACATGAAGCGTGAAAGGAAGAAGGAGACAGCAACATCACAGTCCCATTTACTTGCATTATATTCAGGCATTATTTTCAAGAACATAGAGGAAATGTTTAGAGATGTTTAGGATTTGTTGGTGTATCTGCAGTAATCTTACTCTAGAGTTTGTACAGAGGACAGCCTGGCCAGGTTATTCAGGCTTTGACTGTTCAGAACATTTGACGATGACCTAGAGACAAGAGGTGCATAAAGGTACCACCAATCATCACAGAAATCTCTCCAACTTATTTCACCATTAATTCTTAAGTGTCTGTATTTGTACTGGATATATAGTATAAATGTTTGGTGATGTCACACTTACTCCAGTTTAAGCTGGCAGTGACATCTGTTGAGCATTTCCAGAAGCTTTTGCCAGTGGCCTACCTCAAATCCACACTCTCTTAGTCTGCAGTGTAGGGAGTGAGTGTCGAGAGAGAGAGAGAGAGAGAAAGAGAGAGAGGGCGGGGGGGTTAACAGGAAGGAGACAAAGACTAATTTTATGTATATAAAAAGACAATGGAGAATAATTTTAGTCATTGTAAAACAGTATTAAAACCCTGAAAAATATTTTCTCTTTCACTCAATCATATGGAGGGACGTGGTGTCGGGTTGATTTCACACTCTCCACACAAGAGCAGACATGTTGAGGGACCGTCTACCTGAGCGTTTTGCTTGTGACATTCTCCTGCCCAAAGTGAATCAGGGCCCGCTCCTCTGCTCCGAGACTAAGAAGAAACACAAAAAATACAAGATATAATAATGCTCCAATGCCGTTTCATATTTAAATTCATCGCCAGTCATAGACAGATATCTCCTTATAAACGATTTCTCTGTAGCAGTCAGAATACATGCATAAAAATGAATCAGGTTTTACCTGATATCCACAGCAACCACCTTCTCACAAGTGTTCAATGAGTTCACCAAGTACAGCGCACCAAGCTGGGTAAGTTTGTTGTTGTTGAGACTGTGGTGGAAGTAAATAAGATAAATAAAGTACAATAAAGCACCGATCATCAGATGATTACAAAAGAGTTGGAATGAAGCACTGGCGGTCTGACATTTTTATCAAGCCAAAAAGGTATATGCCGAGAAAAGTCAAATTTTCAAACCAAACTAACCAAAAATAGATTATTATTATGCAACACAATACTTGCAACATTAAAAGATTCCGTTTTGATTCTGTAGCCTCAGCTGTGATGTATTGTTTACGGTTAATGTTCATGTACTGTGTCTGTGGGAACAGCACTAGACTTTTCAAACTGAAATGGTGGATTCCACAACACTGTATTTAATATTTTCATTTCAAATAAAGAAAAATGAGCACAAGAAAGAACTAAGAGCTGAGAGACAGCAGTAAGGTTGAATATGACATGAATGTTATAGGCAGAACTAGTTTGTTGACTGGTGCTCATTGTTTGAAAACTTTGGTGTTTAAACAATGTAATTGCAGTTGATTGCAAAACTAGTATGTCCATTCTTCACAATGCATTGGCACGTCTCCATGATGCCATTGCAATATCACAAATAGCATAACTGATTGTTATACCCTTAGTAACTTCATAAAACGTGGGATTTTAAAATGACAAAGTATTTACTTATGGAGAGCACACCAGCAGAGCTAAAAGTAATAGTTCACTACTGTATTAAATAGTCTGGGAGGAAGACTGCTTTTACCTTAAAGAGTTGGAGATCTGAAGCCTGGGCAGAAAACTGACAAAGTTTTTCACACCTTCGTCTCTAAGAAAGTTACTGGACAAACTACAGGAAGAAAATGACTGGTTAGAAATATCAAACGTCATGTCGTCATGCAGACTATTCATCAAAGGCGATGAAGCCTTAAGAAATCATTTTAAAGTGAAAAACACCTACTCCAGATCAGCAAGGCGAGGGCAGTCCTCAAGTATCTCAGAGAGTTTTTTCATATTGTCACTGTTCAGTTTATACTGAGTGAGCCTATTGGCCATCAGTGGGAAGAATAAAAAATGAAAACCAAAGCAAGCAAACAAACAGTTCTTTGGTTATTACAACACAATGTGAAGTTAAAAAACATTAATTAAATAACATTTTCTTTCTATTCCCAGTTAACTCACCTGCATGTTGCTGCCTCTGCCTTGTCTTGGACAAACCTAATGAATGCTTCCTGTGGTCTGAGGGTCAGAAAATCGTAAGTAACACATAACAGCAGTAGCCCCTTGAAACACATCTCAGCAGGATGTGAATGCAGACATACATAATTTGTTACAATATGAATTACCTGAGCTCTATGACTGCGAGGCGTTCGCAATCAGTAAGTGATTGGACCAGCAGCAGAGCGCTGTTTGTGGACATCTGAACATAACTTAAACTAGAACAGAAAACAGCATAATCATTAAATATCCATGAAACCACTGTGAAGTCTTTTTAGAGGCAAACATGGACTTGAGTTCTTACTTCAGCAGCTGGAGAGCCATCATGCCTGGAAGTTGCATGAGAAGCTTCTCAGCAGATTCATCCTGTAAGACTCCATAGGAGAGACTGCAACCAAAAGCAGTTATGGGACTTAAGAAGAACGGTGGGGAAAAAAAGACAACAAGAAGAGGTTGACCAATACTGGGGACCAGGAGAAATGACTGTTAACTCACTCCAGTTCCAGCAGATGTCGACATTTCACCAGATTCTTACACAGCCTGTTCATGTCAGAAGGTTGGACCTCACTGTGGATTAAGCTGCAACATCGCAGTACTTATTAGTAACATAAAATAAATCAATAAATCATAAACTATTGATAATGTGCTATAACAGCATAGAATATTCATATTTACCTGAATTTCTTGTGCAGGTGTAAATCAGACCCATCTGTGTTTAATGTATCTCTGCAGACAAAAAATTCTAATGTAAATCTTATGCCTCACTACAAGACCATAGAAAATGTCTGAAAGTTGAAATGTTTTCAAAATACCTTCTGCTATGGTTAAACTTCAAGATGAGCTTCTGCGTTCCACCGTGACTAGTAAAAAAATTAAGTGAATGCTGTTACTATTGAGAGTGCTTATGAAACAAAGTGTGAAATTGTACAAATAAAAATGTATTTTAAAAACTCAGCAAATCCACTAAGGTGCATTATAAATACCTAGCATCCACTTCAGTCAAGCTTTTCTGGTTATAGAGAGAAGCTGAGAGAATCACTAGTCCATTCATATCCACTCCATTGTCACTGACACTGCATGGGAGGACAAGAAGGACACATATAAAGAAAAGCACAGTGCCATAACTGGCACATGCTAAACCGTCTTTGTATGAAGTCAAACAGTAAGAATGATCAGTGTAGAGAAAAGCGCACTTGATTTCCTGAATGTTCCTAAGCCTAGCCAGCTCAAGCAGCTTCTTCAGACTTCTGTTACCGAGGGAGTTGTTGGACAAACTGAAAAGAAAAGTCTTTTTGTCAAACTTGTCAAAAGTGAGAAAGTGTAATGGCTGAAGTCGCTCTGAGAGCAGCATGCTTACAAATGAATAAAACACTGACATATTCCTGAAACTGAATAACATTCATCTAAACATTTCAGAAGGATAAATGTGAGCCAAAGACCAGAAGAAACTTACTTTAGGAGAGTCAGAGACGAACAGGCTTTGAGTTTGCTGCACAGACTGCTCAAGTGACTCAGTTTGAGGTCATAGTTGGTCAAACTAAAAACACAATTAAAAGAAACAAAAGGTGAAAGTGTTATATGTGTAAATTACTAATCTGTTACTAAACATCATTGCATACATCCATGAGGTTAATATATAAGTTCCTCTGAAACAGTTTCCCACAACTTGTGTTTCTGTGTTTACAGCAAAGTCAAAAGTGTGAAGACTGTTGTGAAGCATTTTTAAGATAAAATGGCACCCTTCTGCAACAACCACAAAAATTAAAATTTAAGATATACTTTATACTTTTAAAGCCTTTACATTTGTCAAAATTTAAGAACAAAATTTAAGACTTTTTAAGAACAATACAAGCCTCAGCCTTTAACAGTCTAGCATGGCAAACAGAATTAAAGTGATTTCATTTAGGCGTGTTAATTGTTGACAAGAGTGCATGTTTAAGGCACGGCACATTTATTTATATAGCACATTATAATACACAGAGGATTAAAAGCATGAAAAGAAAAGTAAGAAGTAAAAATGAAATCAATATAGAACAAATGTAAGACGTATTAACAAATGTAATTCTATTACTAAAACAAGATGAAGAAAGATAAAGAAAGCAATATAAAAGATGAGAGAACATGGTTTTGTGCAGATCTTGGTTTATTGAAGGCAGTGGAAAACAAGGCAGTTTTTAATTTCTTTTTAAAACTGGCAAATGTTGGGGCAGATCTCTGAAAAGCTGGTTCCAAGAGTAGTTGCATGTTAAACCCCCCCTACTTTCTACCACTGGGTCTTTGAGCGAGACACTTAACCCTCAGTTGCTCCAGGGGGACTGTCCCTGTTACTAATGATTGTAGATCACCCCGGATAAGGGCATCTGCCAAATGCCACTTAAATAATGGCTATATGCCATTTCACTTTGATTTGTTATGGCTCTGATCAGCTCCTGGCGATCGAATCTCAAATCTCAGAGATACGCTTAGGGCCAAAAACACCATGGGACTGAAAAATACCTTAAACTCTACTCTTACACTCTCTTTTTTTGTTTTTTTTGTTAGAACTCTAGCATCATAAACATGCAATAGCTAGTCTGGGAGATAAATGAGGAGAGGACTACAGTAGACAACACAGGATATAAAAGTATGAATACGTTTCGCCAAATCTTGCATTAACACAAACCCTCTAACCTGTCCTTGAGATGCCAGAATGGTGATATAATTACAGCTGTATCTCCATTCAGGATTGCATCAAATTTTGTGGCATTGTTTGTAGTCTTTATTGCAGTAGACCCCAGATAGGTAGGATCTTCATTCTTTCTTCCATAACAGATCCATGTTGTCACTATTTAAATGAAGGAAGTTTTGTTGCATCTAGTCATTTAATTTTTCAAAGCATAAACACAGTGGGTCTCTGGGACTGAAATCATTTTGTGAGGGTGCTACACAGATCTTAGTGTCATCTGCATAGCTGTGATAGGCCACCTTGTATTCTTGGAGAATTTGGCAGGGAAAAGGCCTGTATATGTTGGACAAAAGGGCCCCAGGATGGATCCTCGTGGGACTCCATACGGTACTAGTGTTATTTATCATTTTTATGCTATCTAAGTAGGGCAACAGGCACAGTTTAATGTTTATGTTGACATAAAAGAGGAATTAAAAGAAGCTGAAATGGTGCAAAAAAGTAGAGCAGAGCAGAAAGTCACTCGGACAGACTGAAGGCAGGATGGCATAGTAGGAAATTGCAACATTTGAAGTGAATTTTAAAGGGAAATAACAAACAACATTTAAGAGGAAATAACAAGTAAAGGGTAAAATAACTATGTGTTGTACGTACATTAGTTCCTTTGGAGTTTCATTTTCTTTAAAGTCATCTGAGCTCACAGTGCTAATTAACACAAAGAAGTGAAAATACAGGTGTTTAAATTCTATTAGTTAAACACAGACTTAAGAAATATTAAAATCCGTTAGTGGAATGACATTTCTCTTTTAAAGGTGAAATGTGACTGCTGTCATCAGTGCCACCTAAGTGGCACAACAGGAAGTTCTAGTGTTTTGGTTAACCAGGTCTGAGCAGCCTTGATTTGTCTAGAAATATGATGATCAACTTCATTCTACACAGATCAACAGAAATGAAACAGATACACAAAGAAAACAGTAATATCGGAATATTAATACTACAATTTATCAGTATACTCTAGGGGTTCAGTAAGTTTTATGTTGGTTTATTTGTAAAATTGCATTACTATTATTATTATTTTATTTGTATTATTATTGTTGTTGTTGTTATTATTATTATTATTGGTGTTGTTGTTGATAACTTTTTGGTGTGTGTGTGTGTGTGTGTGTGTGTGTGTGTGTGTGTGTGTATATATATATATGCGCAGCAGCAGGGCTATGCATCTTGGCTGGTTTTTGTAGGGGTCAGGCTTCCTGTTAGTTACACCAACAGGGACTTTAATGACACTGCCAGTGTTGGGCAAGTTACTTCAAAACTGTAATGCGTTATTTATTACTTGTTACTGTCATTTAAAAATAATTCGTTACATTACAATATTACTGTATTTAAAATGTAAGGTATTACGCTGCTATTGCATTACTTCTAAGTTACTCTCACCAAAATAACTGGAAATATGGATTTGGCAATCTTATGATGCTCAATTAGCTCATTACACAGCCAGTGGAAGGTGATGTGGTATCTGACTGAGCTAGGCTTATGGTTAAAAACAGTACTATCCGACGTTAGATCAGTTGCAGGTTCACTCACCTCTCTTTTCTGTCTGACTACAAGAAGTGAAACATTTTGCGCTGACGTTTCTCCTCTGATGATCTCGCGTGATTTTATATAAAGAAAAAAAAGCATCACTTCACTGAGCTGGGGAACCTACATGCTCGTAGCCATGGACAATTTCACCAAGTGGCCTGAGGCGGATCAGAGTGCGAACACGGTGGCAGACAAGCTAGTGGAGGAGTTTTTTCTGCATATTTGGGGCTCCAGATGAGCTGCACAGTGACCAATGGCGAAACTTTAAAGCACAAGTGTTTGGGGACACGTGTCGCCGGCTGGGCATCCACAAGACACGCTTCATGCCACTGCACCAGCAGAGCGATGGGGTTGATGGAGCAGTTTAATCGCACGTTGGCAACCCAGCTGGCGGTCTTGGTGGCGGAGCACCCGCTTGACTTGGACAAACACTTGTCCTTGGTCCTGTGGTCATACCGGACAGCCGTGCAGGAGAGCACGCAGAGCACGCTGGCGGTGCTGATGTTCGGGCGCGAGATGCGTACCCCCGTGGACTTGACACTTGGCGTTTTCCCGCCCCGAGCCGGAGATCGCAGGTCCACCGGGGCCGGACTACACGGGCAGACTGTAAAACCGGTTGAGGGGAGAGAGCGCCAGGGTGCAGCCGCAGCCCATCAGAAACGGGCGTACGACATGCGCAAGAAAAAAAAACCATCACTTTATTCCTGGTTAAAAATTGTAACGCGCGTTACTGACATTTGTACCGATTAAAATATTACCAGGTAATGTATTACCTTACATTAGTGGAGTTGGTCCCTCTTTGCAGCTGCTATAATGCTCTGGAATCTGAGGGTAACTTGTTTTTCCATAACAAACTAAGATTAAGATTCTTTATTTATCACATGCATAGTCATACAAGTACAACACACGGTGAAATGATTTGTCTGCATTTAACCCATTCACCAAGTGAAGCAGTGGGCTGTGAGGCGCCTGGGGAGCAGTGTGTGGGCACGGTACCTTGCTCAAAGGTACCTAGATAAAACCTGAATGCCCTGGCAGTGGCAGTTATATTTGATTTGACTACATTAATGTTTAAGTTGAGGTTTAAAAGAAATATTTGAACTGCAGCTGTGTAACTGTGTTAAAGGGAACACTGCTGTTAAAAAGCTCCTTATTTGTTTAAAGT
>JBBPCY010034735.1:0-13914 GCA_037974405.1 Brachyalestes nurse | reverse complement strand
TTATTCTGATGTTTTGTCATTTCCTTTAAAATGATGCTTTAAAGAACAATATTTTTATTTGGAAATGAGGAGAAATACTGTCAGCAGTTCTTAAAAAAGACAAAGCTCAGTTCAATATTTGCACCTATAAAAGATAAAAACTGAGAAACTGAATGGTTTTGCAGTGGTCTCTTATTTTTGCCAGAGTTGTATAATCTTATGGTATTCATAGATTTAAATCTAAAATGTTATTGGCCTGGAACACACTTCAAAAAATGCTAATCTTAGGCTGGATAAGACCTCTGACCAGGACAAGTGGTGTGCATGTATAAATAATAACTGATAAGTCTGAGCGTGTACCGAGTTCTAGCTCTTTAGCAGTTGGGGCGATGAGACAGATGATGTTTGGAGGTTGTTTGGTGCTCAGTCTCTCTCGCTGAGCTTCCTGCAGGTCCTTCAGAAGCGTAGTGGTCTCGTCCAGCTTCTTCTGGAACTCTTCCGCCTCTGGAACATTAAGAGATAATGAGAAAATCAGACACGAGTACAATTCTTTCTATATGTCTATATGTAAACCGCTTCAACAATGAATTCAAGCAGAGAAAGCTCATGTGACACACATGAAATTATTCACGGTTCAGCTCTGCCCTGGACCACAAGGAACTTCAAAGAAAAAGCTTTTAACAAGTGTTTTTGTTTTAACAAGTGTGTGCTCTCACCCTTCGACTCGAAGCTCTCAGGCAGGAGGTCGAGACCCAGACCCAAACCCACGACTGAACTCAGAGCAGACACACTGTTCCCACTGCTGGACTCTGATCCCACCACCTACAGGGGCAGAGGGTGGGGGCATTAAAAAAATAAGCATTTCAGTAGGAGAAACAAATAATATAAAAATAATACATATAACACCACATAATTAGGCATTAAACATAGTATTCAACAGAATTAGGCATTAAAAATAATATTCAAAACATAATTAGACATTAAAAATAATATTCAAAACATAATTAGACATTAAAAATAAGATTCACTGTTTAATTAGGTATTATAAAGTTGACCATCCTTGTAAGACAACAGCAGTGTTTACATTACTTCATCTTTGCTAATGTATCTCCATTACACACACGCGCACGCACGCACGCACGCACGCACGCACGCACGCACGCACGCACGCACGCACGCACGCACGCACGCACGCACGCACACACACACGCTAAACAGTACCATACTTTCAGAACAAAGATGAACCAATATGATTGTATGGTCTTTTCAGTTTTCTTTACAGCCAAACAGACCAGTTAATCGTGTTTTTTATTAATTACATTTTTATTTGCTTTTTTAATGAAGATAATTAGCATTCTGTATGTTGCGATATATTAGACAATTATATTTTCACTTTATATATATTACATAATTACAAGAGTATTTTACAAACCTATTAAATAACACCAATCAGTGCTGCACTGAAAGTAAGATGCCTCAATATTTCAGTACAGGTGTACCTCTGGTTCACATTCATTAAATAAAACGATGCCAGTTCAGACAAAACTAATAAATCAGTTGACTGTTAGATGAGTGTGGTGAAAAACATTTTAATCGTGTCTCTCTACTTAAAATCCTTTCACTGTACCAGAATCGTAGGTTCTCATTCACACCTTTCTATCACATAATAACTGTGAGTGGAAACTTTACTATACAGTACACACCCATGAGCCACTTCGTTAGGTAAGTCTATCCTGTATCTACACTCATTGTTCATTTAATCAGTTCCAATTACCGTCTAGGTGCACTGTTTACATTAATGGACTGTCTTCCGTGTGCACAGACTGTTAGTTTGCATGATACGTTATCCCTCTTTATCAGTGGGCCACCATTGTGCAGGTATTACTTGATGTAGTAACGAAATGTTGTTTTGTGTGTGTGTGTGTGTGTGTGTGTATCAAAAACGTCAGTGCCGCTGTAGTGTCAACTTACTGTTCACTCTATTAGGCACATAAATTTATTGATGATTCACCTTATAATGCACAGTTTGTCCTCTACCGTTTCATTAGTGGTCAGTTTCTGGCCACAGGACACTATTGGCTGGATATTTGTGGTTTGTGGGCTATTTTCAGCCCTCAGGTATTTAAAATATTGCAGCACTGCTGTGTGATACACACACACACACACACACACACACACACACACACGTCAATCATGTCAATGTTACTGCTGTTTTGAGTATGACCTAAATAATACCTGCTCACTGGTGGTCCTGTGAGGGTCCTTTCTATTAATGACCGAAAGGGGGGGGGTCCATATCTTAAACGGACCCTTTAAAATGTCTGTAGATACAAGGTAAATAAGCCTAATACAGTAACTTGTCAGTATATCCACACACATCAGCATACATCTATTTATATTAGCACTTTGTAATGTGAACTGTTATGTAACACAAGAGGATAATTAGTTAAGTCAACAAACTACAATGTATTATATGATGTGTTGCAATATGGCCCACCCTTCATGATGCAGCTGCTATTATTACTCAATTAATAACGCAAACAGAGATACGCGGAGGAGCAAGTTGGTTGCCATGCATTGTAGGAGCCATTTACTTTATAAAAAAAAAAGACATCCAGCTGGACTGTAAGTAAAAACCTATAAATTACATCACACAGAGATTTTAAAGCCACATGATTTTGAAAATATTTTGCTCTGTCTTCGGTCCAAGTAAGGTCAGAAGCACCCACGACTGCACTGTCTGGCTTAGAGGGCGTGGAGGTAAATGTGTGTGTGTGTGTGTGTGAGATGGTAAAGTAAATGTTCTTTCCATGTGTGTGTGTGTGTGCGTGTGTGTGTGTGTGAGTGTGAGTGAGTGAGAGAGAGAGGGTGGACTGGCTTTGTTGACACAGCTGCTTTGGAGCAGAAAGAGAAGGAGGCGCCAGTCTAAAACCTGGGCCTAGTTCCTCATAACTGGCTTTACTGGGGTTTACTACCCGGTTAACTGACAGCCATTAATGTGGTGGTGCTCTACAGTCCATTACCCACAGATCAGCTACTCTTATGCGTCCAGATTAGACAGTCAAAGGAAGATCCCCCTCAAGTCAAGTGTTTCAATTATCATCACACAAAATGCACCACTTTCAGTCTGCCTCATCTCATCGTTAGGCCGTAGACTCTCAGGCTAAACTCAATACTAACTAGCTGCTAAAGCAGGGCCACTGTTATACTACATACCGTATCTCCCTCACTGGTCTACTTAGGGGACACAATGTATTTCACATGCATACTATGTGGACAAAAGTTTTGGAACAATCCTGTTTTTCACAGTTTGGGCTAGGTTCCTTACTTCCAGTGAAGGACAATCTCAATGCTTCATCGGACCAAGACATTTTGGACAACACCATACTTCCAATACACAAAGCAAGGCCTTTAAAGACGTGATTGGATGACCTCAGCCCCATCTAGCACCTTTGGGATGAACTGGAACGGAGATTGTGATCCAGACCTTCTCATCCAACATCAGTGTTTGACCTCATAAATGCTCTACAGAATGAATGGGCACAAATTCCCACAGAAACTCCAAAATCTTCCAAGAAGAGTGGAAGCTGTTATAGCTGTACCAAATCCATATTAAAGTCAATGTATTTGTTTGCAGTGTCATTAAAGTCCCTGTTGGTGTAATAGTCGGGTGTCTCAATAGTTTTGTCCATGTAGTGTGTATGACAGATCAACACTAATAATAATCAGACACACAAGGCATAAGATCAAGCATCTGCTTTGTTTGATTAGTACAAATGGGAATATGGGCAAAATATTAACATTTTTGTTGCTAAACTGTATTTTGTTGCTCGGTTGCATATTAAATGAAGGAATCGTGATGCATTATTTTGTTTAGTCATTTAATCACATTTGCTGTATTTCTGTTAAAAAGCCATACATTTTGTTATGGGTTTGTGAGCCTAAATAAATAAATAAGCTTCATCAGAATGTTAGGATTCAATATTCAATTATTTTCGTCCCTAATCTAAACATGAAAATTACATGTTAGCAGGACAGTTTCCAGTTTTCCAAAAACCAAAATCTAGTGACATCATTTTATTTACAGTATTTGAACAGCAGAAATTTAAAAACAGAATTTAAATTTAAATTTAAAAACAAAAAAGTTTAGAAGCCAATATCTGAACGATTAACAAGCGATATATGTTACATAGCCCTAGATGTGTGTTTAAATGGACTGGTATCGCTTACTTTGTAAACTGCTCACGTCTCACTCTGGGCAGCGCTGTGGTGTTTCTCTTCTGTTTTTGCTGTAACAGCCAAAATATGAAAAAAACCTGCCCTCACATTCTCTCACAAGACACTCTAGGGCATAACACTGAGAACTATACACAGCTGTGCACAACACACCACAAATTGAATCTCTGAACTGTGTGAGCAGGGGTTAAACAGTAAGGCATAGAAAGAATTATGCATGTTTGTACTGCTCTGAGAATTACAGGAGAACTCGCGTACATGTTGTGGAAAAAAAGCAAACAAAGCAGATTTTCCAGTGGCATGTACAAAGCATCTCATTTAGGTTTACACTCCTCTCCCCAGAGCCTCCCACAAGGTCAAGCATTCCTACATCCTCAACATCAGCAAGCTTTAGACCTAGCAATAACACAGCTCCCCTTACGAGTAATGTCCCATAACGTTTAGACTCTGCTAACTTGACTGATGTGTGTGCTGATCAGAGGGATGCAAAAGAGATACTGTAGCTGGAATTTGGCACCTCTTCTCCTCCTACAGTGTTTGAAATATGGGCATGGTTCTAACATCAAGTGTGCGTGTATTCACACTTTTGATCGGTTGATCAGGGTCTGAGTGTTGCTCATTAAAAACATAGATTTTTCTGGTCGAGTCGCCTGTGTAATGTAGGTGAAGAGAGAGAGCAGGCGGTCGAGTCGCCTTCACAATATGTGTGAGAGAGAGAGTCTGTGACGTGATGGCTAAGGCAGCTGGAAAGTGACAGAATGTGGAGAAACATAAACAAACAAGCAAAACCCACAGCAAACTCATTCACAGACTTCAAGACACTAAAGACACTTATGTCATTTAAAAAGTTTTATAAAAAAAGACGTGTCACTGTTAGTTGATTAATTTTTAAAAATCAGTCCGTGAATGCAGCTACGCATTCAGCCATGCTTAACCATAAATGGCTTGGTAAGATCCGCCGAGTTCATGTCCCTTTGGTGGTTCAGCGGTAGTCCTGGGCACTGATTGAAGAGAATCTAAAGATTGCTTGTTTGAATCCATGGTGCAAGTGTTAGTTTAACACAAATATTTTTTTGGTTTTATTGCAGTAGACGCATGCTGTGCAGTGTGTAACCATGGTATGCAATTTGGAATAGGTTTACCTCAGTGGATTTTGACATTCTGGGTCAGTGCTTGCGACTGTCTGTATGTTTTCCCTACTCTACGTGCCTGACCCGGCAAACAGGGAGTTTCTTAAATAGTGAATGAGTTGAATCAGGTGTGCTGGATGTGACTGAGCACGAAAATATGCGCAGTGTGGGATTGGAGAAATGTTCTTCACTGGTCCAGAACAGTGGTCCTATGTTTCACTAAGAGAGGTTCACAGTCTTGCCACTGACAATAGCCTGGGGACACATTTCTGACAGTATCAAATTTAAGATAGCTCAGTATCACCACTGCTGTGACCCAAACAAAAGGAATGCAAATGTAGAATTTTAGCAGCATAAATGGGTGATGCATGCTGGGGATGTTTTGATTTTTATTGACTTGTGTCAAATTATATCAGTCATAGAATGTCAGTTGTCCTAGCCTATAGTCTCAGTTATCACAGCCTACAATTTAACAGGTTATCATCATGCAGTCTGTGTACATCAAACTTAATGACATACCAAAGTTAATGAGATTCATGTCAAACAGTGTGGTGTGCACTTATTTTATAAGATTACTGTAATCTCACTGTCTGTGGGTACTTCAAGACACACTGTTACACTGTATGGACAAAAGTATTGGGACACCTGACCACCAACAGAGACTTTCATGATATTGCATTCAAATACATAGACTTTAATATGGAGCTATAACAGCTTCCACTCTTCTTGGAAGGCTTTCCACAAGATTTTGGAGTTTCTGTGGGAATTTGTGCCCATTCATTCTGTAGAGCGTTTATGCGGTCAGACACTGATGTTGAACGAGGAGGTCTGGATCACAATCTCCGTTTCAGTTCATCCCAAAGGGCTGGATGGGGTCCGGTCAAGTTCTTCCACACCGAACTCCTCCTGCCATGTCTTTATGGAGCTGCTTTGTGCACTGGGACACAGTCATGTTGGAACAGAAAAGGTTCTTCCACAAACTGGGTCCACAAAGTTGAAAGAATGGCGTTGTCCAAATGTCTTGGTCTGCCAAAGCACTAATATTCCCCTTCGCTGTAAGGGGCCACCTGAATTTAATAATTAAGATGTGTGTCGAAATACTTTTGTCTTCAGCACGAATTGGAATGTAGAGTAGGCTATGTGAGGACGAAACATGGAACGAACGAGAAGTACAAATGGGTTTAGAACTGAGTTTTACACTGAATAATCGCTTTGGAGAAATGTTATAGCAAGTATATGACCAGCTAATTACATTCTTATAAAAACAAGCCATTCTGGCAAGCCTTCCCTCCACACTCCACTCCAGCCAGTGGTACCTTTAAGCGTATTTTCCAACCGCCAATAAAACCAAAAGAAGAATTTAATAATAAAAAAAAAAATCACAGAACTAACGACTTGAGATGTGCAACAAAAGTAAATATTTATTAACAACACTATAAAAAAATAGAGATTTGTAAAAAAAAATACATATTCACATTTATATTCACTCTCATGAAAACATATATACATATCAAATGCGCAACAAGAGGTTTCACTTTTTAAACAAAGTGCAACTTTGTCGGTTTTGTCAAGACAAAACAGTCTCAAATGTTAAAGTTCCGTCTCTCTGACGCACGATTTCAGCACAGTGTGATTTGTTTCTTGTGGTTTTTCATCAGGCACTTCTACAGCAGCAGGCGGGGTCCTTGTCCCACTTGCCGCTGCTTCCTCCACTTTGTACTTTGTGAAGCCGGTGTTCATAAAGCCTAAACAGAGTCAGAGAGAGAGAAAGAGAGGAGTTTAGTTACAACTATTTGGAGAAAACATTTATGATCTGTGATGTGACTGGTTTTGGAAGCCTGAAGTTTGTACCTCGTCCTCTCTGTTGCTGGTTCTGTTTCTGCTTCTCTTCATTGCTGGATTTTGATCTGCTGCTCTCCACTGACTGATCAGTTTCTTCATTCTCTGTTGTTAGAAGTAAAAAATAAAATTAGGGGAAGTTCATCTTGAAATAGCCATTCATAGATACAAGGTAAATGCATTCAAGGGAAAAGACTGAGATAATTGTTTCTGTCCTGGAAGGCTGGAGTCCAGCATAGTTTGGTGATTTCCCCACTCAAAGGCCCATAATTCAATTCAGCATTTATTTACTATATTTAGTTGCCATGTTTCAGCGGGAAACTTTCCAAACTGTCCTGGACTTGGGCCCTTCAGGATCCCTGGTGTACGATACATTATTTAGCACTTTTTATTGACTTTTTAATTAAGTTTGTCTTCTGTATGAGAGCTGTTACCTTGTTTCCAGGCAATGTGTGCTCTCCTTAGACGCTGGAGGAAGAAAGCAATCACCACAATCAGACAGAAGATAAGGCATGTGACCAGCATCACTAGCAGCGATGAACTTCCCCTTTCACTCCGCCCATATTCTCCTAAAAAAACAATAATAGGTTATTGTCTTAGAACATATCCCAAAAGAACTCACATTTACATCACACCAGTGAATTCATTTATCTAATTTATCAACATTCAAGGGAAGAACATGTAAGTTCTGTTTTTTCTATCATTTGAATTTAGATCTAAAAATCACTTGAGATTGGTATTCCTCCTCACCAAAAGTGTTGTTGGATGTGCTTGTATTCACTGTTCCCTCTGTTGTTTCAGATATTGTCCCAATGGTTTCGTTTACTGCAATAAAACATTCCAAGATTAGTAAAAATGTCAGAGGACGTGTTTGACAGAGGAGTTGAACCACATGATACACATTGCTTACATTATAGCAATAAAACACTTTAGTGTGCTAATAGAAGAGATGATTCCATGTTTGTGATTGACTTACCTTTTGTGCTATTATTGTATGACATGGTGCTGTTAGCAGTTTCTGGAGCATCAGTGGTTTCTGGCTGTGATTGACTGCTGGTGTGCACTGAAATAGAGATAAATATCATTTGTAAATAATAATAAGAAGAACAATAATAATGATGGCGAGGAGCGAGAAGCTAAATTATTTGGAAGGGTCACTATCAGGAGTACAAAATTTGGTGAGACTACAGAAGACCGCAAAATCAGGATGCAATCTGAAGAGCCACCAGTAGATGGAGCAAAAGTCGATTAAAGAAAATGCATCTTGAGCTACGGTTTCACATCATTGCACACACATACAGACTCTACGATTTATAATGGGCCAACCTTATTTCCAGACATTTGACATTTTCACAGCCATAGAATACATTTGAAATCTGACGTAAAAATTCAGTGAAAAATCTAAAAAATCAGTGAAAATGTTTCTCTTTTTTGTCACACATACTTAGGGGCGTTGCTTAGACATTGCCGATTCAGACGACCCCAGCAGGGCTGATATTCACTCAGAGCTCTGAGTTCTAAACCACATCCTCAAGTCTTAATGAAGATCTGGATGCGGTCTGAGCAGATTGAATGTTGGTTGTGAGGATGCATTATTTGGGTGACTATTGTCTTTTAGAGTTTATTAGCAACATAAGACTCATTGCTCTAGCGTGAAACTAAAACAGCTAAGTTTGGACATCAAACATGTCTTGGCTGATTGACTACATCGTCGGCTAAATGGGAAATTGTGTAAATTTGATAAACCATTCCTTTAAGTTTGTCCTGAAAAACATGTGCTTACTTGTATTGGCGAAACTTGTACTGCTGACGAGCGGGACAAGGGTTGCAGTGATCATCTCTGTTGTAGTGCTGGCAGTGGGATATCCTGATGTGGGAAATGTTTCTTTACCTGCCAAAACAGAAAACGTACATTGGTCATGAAAAGTGCTGCTTCTATATCAGAAGACATGCTCCTAAATCAACAGAGGGGTGTTTTATTTTTCCTTGATTAAACTTTCTTTGACACTGGAAAACACACTGCTGTTTTGAAGAAGTCTCGTTACTCATGTGATTTATGGTGAAAGTCAAAGAGGAAACTACCGGGTAGTCCAGCCTGAGAACTATGCTTTCTCTACAGTCCAAACCAACAAAATCCCCTGAGCAAATTTCATTTCCTGCTTAAATGAAAATGTCAATTTATGTCTAGTACCATCCAAAGTGAACTCCCTTCTGTTTTTTCCATGAAATAACATATCTTCTCACCATGTGGTCCTAAGTGGATGAAGTCAACTAACGGTGAGCCACGAATAGCAGGATGCCTGGCAAGGCATTTCAATGTAGTTGGTGTCTTCGTGGTCTTCACTTGAATGAGACTGCGTACAGTGTACTTATTGGATCCACTTTCCAATTCCTGATTTGGGAAAGCTGTAAAAAGGAACAGGACAAATCTGCTTATCTGGATATCTGGAGTCATGTGTGATGATAGCAGACAGGTCAGAAAGGTGGTTTTAGAGTCTATTAATTTTCTTTTAATTAGATCTTTAAAAGGTTCCTCATAGCTCTTAAGAACATAGAGCGACATAACAATACGTTTACTTATTATGGATTGTAACTTTTTGTCATGCTATTCTTTTGTTCTAACTTCAGTTTTTGCGTCACTTTTGGCTGTCCTTGGCTGACCTTTACTTTGTTCCTCAATTTCTTTACTGTTTTAGAATGAGTGGTTAGTGGGGGTGGATTGACCAGGCAAATTTCAAATCTACTTATCTTGGGCTAGGGTGGTTTTGTTTAGTCGGATATAAGCAAGAAGGCCTTAAAAATGAAGGTTCCTAAATTATTACTGGCCTAGATGTGTGGTTCTAGGATTTTCTTTGATTGTTAAAGTCTTTACATTATGTGGAGGGTCCTTTAAACTAAAGGTTCTTTACATTAATGTATTAATTCTGTAAAGGACCATCCATACATGTGCACAGTACACTCTCTTGCACTACAGACATTTTATAAATACTTGCAAATGTTAAACACTGCCTACTATGCACCTTATTATTTTACCATTTATTTTATTACAAGAATATTTGTACTATTGTATTACTTTATTTTATTCTACTTGTGTTATATGTTTTGTCCACTTGTATTTGTAAACGACAATAAACTGGCAACTTGAAACATTCACTGAAAGGTTATTTAGGGAACCAAAAGTGGTTCTATTGTAGCATCAATGCAAAGTACTCTCTTTGGAACTTTTAAGTTCAAAAGTGTACATCCACCCAAACAAAATCCCTCTAGCCCATCCACCAACCTCTCCACCTACATATCCACCCATATATACAGCAGTCTTTTCATTTACTCATTCATTCACCCACTCATCTGTACTCATATTTTCACACACCACAGACTTTAGCCTGGTAACCAAACTTCTGAAACTAAAGTTTCAGAGGGATCATGTGCTTACCGTCAATCTCTAGTCCATTATCCAGAAGCCACGAGAGTCTGGGGGGATGATCGTTTGCTGAAGCTGTACATTTAATAAGTGTTTTGTCTTCATGTTCTGTTTTCTCCATGATTACATCACCTGAAATTGTAGGCACTTTTAGCTAAATGATCATGATTAACACTTTACTATAAACCAGAGTTGCAATCTTTTGCTGTCCAAAAGAAACAAGTATCTCTAAAATGGTAACTTTACAGGAGAAGTACTCTTACTATCAATGGAAATTGTAAAGCATTTGTATTCCAAGTAATTTTGGAGCATTTCTATTAGTTCATTCATCACAGAGTTTACACACGGTAAAGGAGGCTTTTTCTGTTCAAATAATGTAGAAAATTAAAAACAGTGAAAGTAGAGATACTGTTTCTTTTGGACAATGACTACTTCAGTCCTGGGACGCTGCAGAAGCTGCAGAAAGTTACACAGTGAAAGAAGTGATTCGCTGAATTTACTTGACTCAAATGTGCATGTCATTTTTATATGAATAAAAGATATTACATCATATCTATATGTTACACTCATTAGAGTCAATTAAATGCATCTCTTTGACTGCAGTTCAACACTTTCACTCCTGTTTAACACGTTATGTAGGTACCGTGGCCCTCTGGACTGAAGTTTAGCCTTTTTGTAAATTTTCTTGGATTTAGTAGATGCTAATTACAGATGGAAAAAAAGCCCATACTCACTCAGAACAGTTACTTTATATATTTTTGTCACGACTGGATGGGCGTAAAGTAGACATTTGTAGAAGCCCCCGTCTTTGAACATGACGTCAGATATGCGTACTGTATATTCCGACGAGGTCAAGGTGACAAACTTATTCCTCTCATCTTTCAATGCTGCAAGTCAACCAGAAACACACTGTATTACAAATAACATTTTTACTCTGTAGAATGGATATGAAGTAACAATAATCAGGTCTTGTTTTACCCTAATGAGCTAAAATTGTTTGACTTAAGAAGCTTCTTTCCTATAATACCCCAGCATTTTTAACCTAATCTGACATATTTTCCAGTACTTAGCAAAAGTGTCTGTCTGTCTTAACTGAATGTGAGGTACACGTGGCTAGGTTGGATAGAATAACCTGCACTGCTAAACAGCTGAAATCTGTTTCTCTGATGATGAGTGTTACAAAGTATAAGATGTACTATTATGTGCTGCCTTACCTTTGTGCTCATTGAAGAACATGAGAAAGCCGTCTGGGTTTCTCCATTCTACATGGTCACTGATATTAACATTTTTGATGGGGCAAGACAAAGTCAGCTCTCGCCCTTTTAGAACTGTGATCCGCTTCACTGCCAAACATTGGGTTACACCTGTACCAACATAAACAGCATTTTTTGCTTGTGAGAACAATGTAAAGGGTTGAATTTCAGTTTGGGTTTTCTGCCCAAATAGAGTACAATCAAGTTTCACCGTCAGCTTGCCATATCTCCAGTCTCATCACACCGAAAGAGTCCAAAATAACTTTTGGAATTATCGGACTTTCTGACTACAGCCACTGAGCGGGCAAAAGCGTCTAAAAATGCCACTGGTAAATGGAACATAGGGGGGCAGACAATGCTGTGGTCTCCACTCACTCAACACTGACTCATAATGTTGCACTCATTTCTAGGGGGGCTGCAGACAGGAAGGAGAAGGTGACAACACAAACAAGTGTGAGAGTGAGCTGAGAGTGGTCGATAGATTTGCCTGTGGTTAGCATGCTGCAGGTAGGGAGGAACTTGTCTCAGTGACACACAAAGACACTTTCTAACAGGAAACGGTGGCGTTGAAATTCGCTCATCAAACGGTCATGGGAACATGTAAGAAACACATTGAATTCTCTATAGCCTCTGACCTACTGTAGGCGTCATTTTTATGGTCATAAGATGCAAGAACACTCCAACTCCTCCACAGTCTCCGACCTATTGTAGGAGTCTTTTTATGGTCATGAGAGCATGCAAGAAGACAGCGAAGCCCCCGTACCCTCCAACCTACTTCTGATCTCATTTTAATAGCCATACACTCAGTGCAAAAGAGTGGGTGACAGGACGCCTCTGCTATAAGTACTGTATACACTGAGCTGTAGATTCAGGTCTGTCTTGTGGGAAACACTTGATATAAAAATATCAGTTCTAAAATAGATCTGCTCTCTTCCTGAACATCTCTTAGCATTTATATTTGTGATTTCCATTCAGTGTTACATAGTACAGTAAACCATAAAGACATATAACCTCACTGAATGTGTGTCAAAAAGGAAAAGAAAACCTAATTTGGTAAAACTTTTATCTTTAGTAGATTTGTGTAGTAGAAAGTGGCTGATCAGATATGACTTAGTTTCAGCGCACTGTGCATGCTTACAGCTTAAACAACCCAAAACCAATCCAACCTGATAACTTTACCTTTGTAACACGGCAAATGCAATTTAAAAAAACTACTTACAAAACTGTTTAATAACAGTAAGCAGACCAGACATGACATGCCACTCAGAATCGTGTGAATACTGTCTATCTAATTATACTGTATCTTTATACGTTTGGATCTTCTGTCTGATCCCTATTAAAATGGTTTAAAGACAACAATTAAAACTGAAAGCACATTTCAGTATGTCAGTTCAGTAACAAATTTAGTCTTACATGACTGAGAGTTGTAAAATAATATTTTTGTAGTATAAAAATACACAAAATTCTTTGACATACCTCCAATGATCAACAACAGTGCGTGAACACACAAGCTTTGTTTACTCTCCATGCTGCAAGGCTTGAAGTCTGAATGTGACTTCCTCTCTCACTACTCTTATAGACACTAGACACTTCCATGACATCACTAGAATGTCATGGTCTTTCCCACTCAGCAATGTATTTTTGAACTTTCAGGGGCATTTCGGACAGGAGCTAGTTCTCTCTTCTTTTTTTTTTAGACCAATGACCAGTCACAACGCAGAATGACGTAGTCCCAGATCAATCTGAGAATTTAATAATAACTTTTTACACTTGGCAATAAATGTGTTTGAATGTTAATGTACTGTCTTATTTTCACGTTGAGTGCTGGTTAGAGTTTAATGGTTAAGCCAAACTGCTTGAATTAATCAACAAAATGGATTCAATTATTACACTTTAGTTTTGTTAAATGATCCAAAACTTTTTATCATTAAAGAATGTCACAACATTGCGGTTTTTCACTATACGCGGGTGCTCTTAAACAGGGGCGTAGCACCAAATTCTGGGCCCTATGCACAAGCAGTGGCCATGGGCCCCCATAAGCTTGAGGTTCACAACT
>JBBPCY010034726.1:0-35842 GCA_037974405.1 Brachyalestes nurse | reverse complement strand
TGTATTCAATAATAAATGGTAAAAAAAACTGCTTCTTGTAACGTCTGTATGTATGTGCGATTAAATGCGATTAATTAATCGCCACACCAAAAATTTTAATAGCTTGATATATTAATATATTTTAATATATTTTAATATATATATATTAATATACTAATATATATATATATATATATATCACTCTACCTTCACCCTTTTACGAAGGGACTACAATAATTGGTCACGGAACGTGTGTCAGCGTCAGCCAATCAGAGTGACAGACTACATTATATATATATATATTGTACATATTATCAAATTATGTACAATAAAACTGGACATAAAATTAAAATATTTAATAGATGATTTTCAAAGCATATTGAAATGTTTTTAACTTTGCAGTGTAATGATACAACTGGCCAGCACTGACTTATGATTTTGGGACTGTGTCAGGTTGTCTGTTCTCTGTGGCAGCCGAGATAGCCAGTAGAACACGCAGAAAATGATCTACTTTTCACAAAGGAGTAAACGACTAAACGATTAAAACATAGAATATGTCATAAAATGACTGAATTAAGGCGCTCTACTTTTTACAGCTGTCTTTCAAAGAGTACAAGGAAGAATTATTTCATGATATACAATATAGTGAACTCCACTCAAAGACTATAAATATGACCCCTACAAGGGTGGCTTAATGACATATGCACAACATTACAAACTGCAGCAATGTGCATCCACACAGCAAAATGCAGCAAAATGCTCAACGTTGCGTTGTGGACTGATGAACTGATAAATTCTAAACGTTTTTATTTCAAACGGACTAATCGATGAGACATAGTCCTCTGTGCATATATGGTCATGTCAAACAAACCCACACCCCTCTAAACGGTTCAAGATATGAACTAAGCTTGATTTGCTTCTGGTTCCATTTGTGGTCTGACTGACTCATTTAAAAAACAACACGCTTATAAATGTATGTACACAGCCACAGTCTAGCAGGTAAAAACAGGGGCATGATCAGCTCTGGAGACACAGAGCCTTGGTGAGAGTAAAGTAGTAGTCTGAGATCTACAGTACAACAGTACAGATAGCAGCCTGAGATCTTATCAACTGATTTTCTTTTCACCCCACCCACCAAACTTTCCTCCAATCTCCTGTAAAAAGCCACAGCTTTGACAAGAAATAATTTTTATCCAATGTTATGTTTTGTGCCAGAAAAATATAAAGAACAATATACTAGAGGTGTTACAATATCTAGATTTGTTAAACGAATAGTCCACTGTGCTGATGTGGCTTATATGTTTGTAATAACTAGGATTCATTTATTGTTGGTGAGGACCAAAGATTCCAAATGAGCATTTCTTTTAAAGAAATATGATATTTATGCCTCTGTGTGGTGTTATATCCTTCATAGGCTCCATTAGCCAAAAATCAGCCAACCAGACCCTAAAACACTAAAGAAGAGAACAGGAAACGCTTCATTATGTGAAGTTTGTACTCTGGCGTCCGACCAAAAGACTTGTGGTAGTTTCCATTCAACTCAGGACACAGCAGCGATAAGGTGCCCAAACAGAGCTCTAGGAGAGTCACTTTATTGTACAGACCAAAGTTTATCTGCAAATTGATAGAAATAATACATAAATGAAATGTAGTATATTTAACACGTTAGTACTGTATATATCCATTTAAACATTATTTTCTGTAAAATTGTATAATTGTTCCAGGTGCTATGCAGCCTCTAGGCATCACCATATCTTCATGAACTGCTCATTATTCAGGACTTCTAGTCCCACATAAGAGCACTGTCCACTGAATGAACTTTGTGAAGTATTGCCAAGTCTGTTGCATACTAAGCCTCCTTTTGATGAGTGGTACCGACTTGTGCTTTACATAAAGGGTTATCTTATTTTATCTTATATACTGATATTCTGATTGGTGTCTGTGATATCCTTGGTTGCCATTGCTTTGATATGGGGGCAGTTTCTGGATTATGTCTGCCATTGATAACACTGTTTTATGTGTTTCTGACGGTCGCCACATCTAAACCTTTAGTCCAATAAAATGTTTCTGAACCTGATCCCCCTGCTTTGAGTGTTATATATTGAAAATACATTATTCTTCTTAATGAACCCTTGTTATGAAAATGTGCACATCATGGATTTTTTATATTTTTCATGTATAAACATATTTATTTGAATGGTCATTAAAACTCCTGGAGTAGATAATAGGCAAGGCAATGCAAGTCAATTTATACAGCACAGAACTACTTTGCTGTGCTATTCAGAAATAAAGCATGAAATAAAAAGTACACAATAAAAGCAACTATGCAAATAATATAGAATGACAGGGCTTAAGATAATATTGAACAAAGTTAAACAAAGCGACATGAAAGAACAGAAATAAAAGTGCAGGAATTTGTGCACGTCTTACTGGTTAACCGAAAGCAGCGAAAAACAAGGCTGATTTTAGTTTCTCTTTAAAACTGGAAGCAATTTTGGCATCTCGAGTCTTCTAATTGGTCTAAAAAAAAGGTCCTGGGTCTGGCAGGAGTAGTGACTGAGATGAGGAGGCATGATGTAAGTGTAGGTTTTCTTTATTTTTCTCTAAAATGGCAGAGCTAAGAAGATGAGGTGGGTATTTTTGTGACCTATATTGTGATCTATAATGTAAAAAATAAAAATGGACCTGGAAACTAAGAAAAACTGCCAAAGTAAACATAAAAACATATTAGAAAAAAAAACAACAGAGAGGAATATAAAACAACCAAACTGGGAATAACCCAGAGAAATTAATGAGACAGAAAGAGCAATCACTCATACCACAATGACTGACAAATTGTGTATATACACAGTCACAGAAAAGGAAACACCCAGGTAAGATTACAGTGGGAGGGGACACACCAGGGGTCACCAGGTGAAGAGCATGACAAGGAGTAAATAAAAACAAGAGGGAAAAGCAGAAAGGAAACAATTCCGGGAATTAATGTCTCACAGTTTCCTTTGTAGATCTAGGGCTACTCATGTGTTCTTGTCCTGGATAAGCATCTTTTTGTGTAGCGAGTGGTCACTAACCTGCCAAACTATACAGACATTCCTTAAGATAAAGAGAAAGTTAAATATCTGTAGTTCTATTGGTCTATGATCATTAACCAGCAAAGTCTGACATTAACTTTTAAATGCAGGCAACCATTCATGTATATTGAATATTTAAACATTTTTTTGGCACCAACATCAAAATTAATGTTATTAGTTATTTATCTGAAAAAAGTGGACAGCAAAGAAATGCACAACCCATTGAAATGTCAGGCCTATTACATCAGAAGGCATATTTTTTTCAGTAACTACATGGAAATTAATGCAAACTGGGTGAGTTTTAAAGCTGTCTGTCCAGTACGGCCAATCAAATTTTGTTTATTTAATTATTTTTTCATTCCTCCAATTATTTCACTGATCCAGGGTAGGAATTTAGAAATATCCGTGTAGACATATGGACGTGTTGGATTATCACAGTTGTTTCCGTCATATAATGAAATAACTCCGACCGCAATATTATTACACACTAAAGGACCTCCAGAGTCTCCCTGCAGAAAACAAACAAACAAACGAAAAACATGTTGATGGTTTTAACACATAGCTAAGCCAATATTTATAAAAGTGATTAAAGATCTCATTTTTTATTTACTTGTCTGGGACGGCTGTTAATCTTAAGAAATAATTTACCTGGCAAAATCCACCACGATGAGCATCTGTACACAGTATGCTGGGGAACGTCCAGGTGCAATTATTGCTGTTTATGATTTTGACGTTTGCCTCCAACAGGACCTCACTTTGTGCTTTATTGGTTCCTGTTAGTCCCCAACCAGCTACACTGCAAGCGCTGTATTGCTCAGTGTCCTTACGAGCTGTTTTTGGGATGGAGATCCAGTCAACATTGTTGCTTTTTTTGGCTTGCTTTTCTAGCTGTAAGAAAAACCTCAAAATGATAAGCAAACACAGTAAACAGAACTGAATTTCAAATAGACTCAAAATAATACATGGACATTGTCCTATTTACATCATGGACAGCCTTACTATACATCTTGATCATCTAATAGTAACCAGAATTGAGCCTTTAGCCACTATGGCAGAATGGTCAGTGGCTATATATGTACAGTGATGGTATATTATTTTATATGTACAAACAAAAGATAGCTGGGAGAGTTCAATTACCTTCAACAGCATGATGTCATTTATCGGGTTGTTTTCACCCCCCCAGTGTGGATGGCGGTGGAACTCCACTGGTATGCTCTCTAAGTCATTGGCTTTCAGATCATGAGCTCCTATCACTGCTGTCACATGTTCCTCTTTTCTATTGAGAAAAACCCATAGGTGCATCATTAAAAATAGTTTCTCTAGCACAGGGAGTGATTATAGAACTTCTGGATTGCAGAAATGGATCTTTGTACAAATGTTTCCTCTCACTCAGAACACACATACTTATTTAAGAAACCTTTAAATGGTTCTATTTACTACCAAAATTGTTCTGTTATCATAACAAGTCATGTAACCCTTTTCTGGTACTATGTAGAACCTTTTTGGGTGAAAGTACAGCACATTTTTTGCGTAGCTAATGCAAAATGTGCTCCTGACAAAAATGCATATTAATTGTTAGGTTGGGTTGTCTTTTAAATGAACGTAACTACATACAAAGCAGCCACAAATTGTTCTTTTATTTAACTTTCTTTTCTCATAATTGATGAATATATATTATGTATGTTTGTGTGTGTGTGTGTGTGTGTGTGTATGTGTAGATGATCTGTTCTGACTGCCTATTAATTAAAAAAACATCCTGGGCAGAAACACTTCTGAGAACCTTAATGTGAATAATATGCTGTATTGTACTACATCATACAAAAAAGTGAGTTTCTCAAAAATGCTTACCCGATGAAACAGTGTGCAGCTGTCATGACGAAGCTTTCAGAAATGAGGAAGCCACCACAACTGTGTTTCCCCTTGTATTGGAGAGAAACCATGTAGGGCCGGGAGTGTGCCTTAGCCTCTGTGCCATTCACTATACCAACATTTACCCTGGCTGAAGACAAAAGAGTGAAGCTGAACTGATTATGACAACACATGGTTAAGCAGACATTGATGTCATACACTTCATTACTATGTCTCAGAAACAATGCATTTGTTTTTATTCTCTTTCATAGATAAAACAGGTCAACCTAAAACCAAAGGCCTAATGAGCTACATGGCAGAGCTGCCAAACTTTGGTCCTGTAGATCTACTGTCCTGGAGAGTCAATATTCAGATACTCTTGAAGGCCTTCATTATTGGACCAGGTGTGTTAGATTAGGCTTGTACATTAGGACAGTAGATTATCAGGTCCAAGGTTGCCCATCCCTGCTATAATAGACAGGAGTAACTATGTGTAAGTGGCACTTACCAGAATGGCTTTGGTGTGGAATCAGAGCAGCCAACAGAAGCAACAGGATGAGAGCCATGGCAAGCATGAGAACTCATCTCAGCAAGCACTAAGATTTTAAGATGCATGATAGGCAAATTAAGCTCACCACAAAGCCTCGTCATCCTCACAACAGCTATTTCCTATTTACCCATCAGTAGTATACTAGTACAGGGTTAGTGTCTACAATTCGGGGTAAATGGCAGGACACCTAATGTCACCGAGCTGATGCTTCTGACCATTTTCCCATTTTCATAAATAATCCAGAGAGTGCTTCATTCAGATCCCAACAATAACTTAAAGTTTAATCAAACTGACAGAAATAATTGGAAGTTCAGATAAATTCAGTTAACTACACTGAACTGACTTAACCCTTACCTTGCAGTAAAAAAAATCTATTATACAAAATCTTCCTTTCACCACAGGTGTAGTCAACTAACCAAGACATTTTTGAGCCAAAGGTCACCAAAATTGTTTCAGTCAAAACACATCATCAAATCCCATGCAGCTTTTTATTAGTGAAAGTGCTGGTCTTGGTGTTGACTACAAAAAGTGAAGATTTTATAACTCACAGAAAATTCTAAACCACACCCTTATGTCACATTAAGCAGACAATCCTCGTGAGATTCCTCTGTAGTTATCATGGTCATATCATTTCTATTGGTCTATTAATTTTGACGTTTCAACATGATATTAGATGCAGCAGATATTTTTAGATTTGGTCAAAAAAATTTAAAGTGTCCAAAAATGTCAAATAAACATTGGATGACAATTAATGATGATGCTAGTAATCAGCTGCGTCTAATAATTTTGATGCATCAAGAATGAAAATCCAAATGTGCCTCGGACATTTCTGTAATCATTTATCAGTGAATAACTTTTAAGGAATACCTTCATATAAGCTTAAAATATCTGCAGTCAATCTGACAAGTGACTGCTAATGTTTCTCCATGGAAAAAATGACTTTGATTCATCTAAGTAGTGGGGGAGAGCTGACAGTATTGAGGGCTCATGATCTGACAAAATCCAGTTTCACCCAAATGGCAGTGAAGTTCTGCCACATCTATCCAGAGTATGCTTTTCCACACAATTACATCATGCTGCTGCAGATAAAACATTTCAGCTCCTTTCCACAGAGACCACCAGTCTGTCTCTAGATCTGTCTAGTCTAGTACACAAAATTTCTTTAGAAGTTTTCAGAAGAAAGTCCTTCATTAACTGCATTATTTCATGGGGTTGACACTGTAGGTTTCATTAATCCAAGGACTTTGTTACACCTGCGCTATCTCGATCGCGCAGTTCCTCACCAGAATACTAGAAGTAAGTTCACTCTGGTTCAAGGTAGTGTGAATGTTGTTTGGAATGAATGGTGAGGAAGAACCTGGCAACCTGTTTGTGAGGTTCTGTGTATTTAAACCCCAGTCGGTCCTGACGTTCCTTGTGTGGACACCACTTTACTGTTTTTGTTTGTCGAGGAAGTAAAACATGAAGCGGAGTGCGTGAGACCTCTAAGAAGACAGAAGCTCAAAGTTAAAGAAACCTTATCGGAACTGTGTCCTGTGGCAGCGAACTCTGTGAGTGGCTTGTACTGGAGCTAAGAACTAGCTGAGCTTGTATCTCCACAGAATGATGCAGACTTCTCTCGTGTGGAAGAGGAAAGGAGAAACTGATTCTGTGTTTAGAAAACTCATTAGATTGGAGGTCTCACGGCTTCAGCGGGACCAGCGTGAGTCCAGGCTGGTCTTCTCGCGTTTTGTTTAAGCAACAATGGAACTTTGAATACTTTCATGAAAGACTTTATTTTGAGTTTCAAGAATTAAAAACTCAGTGAAACGGCCTCCAGTCTGTCTGTGCGTCCTTTTCTGCAGCTCCCCGGCGTGACAGACTTCAGCGAAAAGTATTCAAAATCTGATGTTGCTTAAATTCAAGACTGAGAATTGTTTTTCCCCCTTAAGCTGGAAAACAGTCAAATTAATGAAGATTCAGAGAGCGGTATTCACTAAATGAGATTACTTTATGTTGTTGGTACAGCTGGATGGTGTAGCTAAAGAGAGAGTCCCAGCATCAGCTGGATCCCCAACTGGAAAGGATTAGGGCAAATTCCATCTGCAGTGTATCTGGCTGGTGGCAGACGTGCCAGATCTCCTTGGGAGCGTTTTACAGCTAGGATGGTGTGTGCTGCTGGCCTGGGAGGATTCTGTTAGGTAACATTATCCATCTATTTACATAATCAAGTTATGATTATGTACATTTCCCAAAAGCCCTTTGTATTCTAATGTGCACCCCAACAGCTAGAAATGTGTTGCCCTGAATCTGTTGCAGGGAGACTCTGGGGGTACTGTTTTTTGAGAAGGGGCACTTTAACCAGGCCATCAAACCAAATGTCTGAATTATTGGTGTAATTTACTTTAGTACAATTACCAACATTACACTCCAAACTCATTTTCAGTAGGTCCTACAGTCATTTTAGGTAGTAATTTTGAACCAAACGCCTCTAAATGGCTTGTTTCTGAAAAATCTGCAGATTTTCCTTTTAAAAGGATTAATTCATAAAGTATTCAGTTAATATTCAGGGGAAATTACCTGGCACTTCTGCCCTGGCTTTTAAACTAAAAATAACATAATTTTACTTCTAATCTGCTTGAAAATATACAGTATATCAAGTGACCAAAAACAATGCTATACAACCAAAAGCATAGTATGTTGCTGTTGTCAGAGCAAAACCTCCAGAAGAGTAACTTCACATTATAATGAAGAACATTGAGTGACTTCTGTTGGTCCATTTATTATGAAAGTTTGACACAGCATAAATAATACTTTATGTTAAGTAACTAAATAAATAAAACTGCAAAATGTAATTTGCTATGTTGCCATTACCACTGACTGAATACACTGCTGGCTGAATATTTTTCCTTTTGTGGACTTTTCTAAATATTGTGAATGTATATAAACAATGTACTTGAGTATTAACTCTGTACTTTTTATCAGTGCAGTGATTAAAGATACAACTATGACCTTGATCTTAACCTCCTGGTAGATTGGGATTCATTTTTGTCGCCATGGTACACCAAGTGCTGACACTGAGATGTCAGAAGCTGTAGCTTCAGCAGTGGCAAAGCCTGTCACTGAGTCATCAACCTCTACTGCTTTGACACACTTTTGCTAATCTCCCCCATCAGTCTGACTTTGCATCATTTCTCCGATGCCGACTAAGGTGATAGGGTTTGTGGTTGTGAAATGGATACCACATATCAGAGTGAAAGAAGCAGACATCAGCTAGAACAGTTAAGTAAAGACATTTAAAAAAAGTTAAAATGTCATCATTAAGGTTTCTGGACAATTTATGTCTTCGAAAAACTTGTTACCCTGAAGAAAATATTATAATCAGTCCCTATTAGGCTTCTCCATCCTGATACTCATCTTATTGACTGCTTAAGAGTCTTTGATGAAAACCCAGCCAATGAACACGAGTTTCAAACTGGACATTTTAGATACGTTTGCTACATTCAGAAATCCGTCTGTTGGTCAGTGATTCCTTAAGAAACCACTTGGTGGGACATGTTAGAATGGGCTGTTTCATATTAGCATTTTGATTAGGTTGAGGTCAGGATTATGGCCTTTGGAAAATATGTATTTGTTCTTTTTGAGTCACTCTGCTGTTGATTTAGCCCTGTGTTGAAGGACAGAAGCCTTTCCCAGTATAAGGCCGAACACAGACGGTAATCGTTCCACATGTAACAGGTATAGTGTGAATGCAATACAAACCTTTCAGAGTGAATATTGCACCATTAGTATGATATTTCACAATAGCCAGTTAGGAGCACTGAACCATATTGAGTGAGTGGTAAACTTACTGGTCCTGCACCTAGTCCTACAACTCTATACCCACACAAAATGTCATGACACAGACCCTGGAAACAGTTTGACCCCATAGCGGTAAGTAGAGTATCAATATGTTCCCTGACTCACCTTCAAGTTTTAGATCACATAAAGTCAACTTGATATTATGCTGCAGAATTCCACATGGAATTCACTGATTCATTGGCTGCAAGCAGACACAGGGCCAGTCTGAGGGGCAGTTTCCTCTGGCTCCACCCTAGGGGGACCCATAGACATGACCAAGAGTTAATAAATAAAAGTAATTGAATATAGCTAGACAAAGCAGGCATCTCTAAGCTGTCTCTGAGCTATAGCTTCAGTAAGCATGTGCTGGGAAACACCAAATTAGGGAGAAAAAGTCATTCAATTTCACTTTCATTAAATAAAAAACTGTCTCATTTAAGTTCATCCGTGTTCTTTTGACAAGTAATTTTGATAGACTGGCCATTTCTATGAAGAGTCATCACTGTTCCCAGTTTTCTCCATTTGTTTTCTCCATCTGCAGTCCCACATCCTCAGCAATGCAGGTGAAAATGCCAGTGTCTGTGTCTGCAGAGCTGCGGCCCAAGAGCAGCTTGGTTTGATATGCCTGAAATAGATCTTCAGCTCAGGAAAGAAGCAGAGTTTACAGCAATTTATAATCTGTTTGTGTGTAGTTTATATGAGACATGCTGAGTTATTATCGCTGTGGTATGTTGGAAAAACAAACATTTGTGATACCAACCTCATTAAGGACTTCTATTCGATACGTGTATTGTTAACCATACTCATTAGATAACAAATAGTTTAGTCTCTAAAAATCTGGGTGTCCAAGAGTAAGACTACATGATCTAACTTTTTTTTTCCATTAACTTTTTAGTTCAACTACACATGAGAAGTATCAAGTAAGAAATGTAATAGGAAACAGAAGATCTTCAGTTCAGATAACAGCTTGTAAATGCTGCTGAAATATTGCAAGGTTAAACGGATCAAGATTGTGTTTGATATCCAATCTTGATGTCTCAATCTTGATGGTTTTACTTCCTTAAATACTTTGCTGATTTTTTTAAAGTTACAAATAATAAATATCCTTTATGGGGATAAACTTCAATATGACATTTTTCAGGACCTTTTAGTACACAACTCCAATTTATTTTACTGAGACTAACATATAAATCATATAAAATGTGAAATGTGCCATAATTTTTGAACAAGTCACATTTTATGCCTAATTTATTGGCAAGTATTAGCCCAGTATTTTGGCATTAGAATGTAAAGAAGTGTGTTGTGTACTTATTGGCAATCAACAAAATCTCATGAGTTACATGAGTATATGAGAACCATTTAGCATGTACCACAGAAGAGTTTTCAAGATTAAAAAATAACTTTATTACTCAATCCAAAGTTGGAACAACATCCCCCCAGGGCCTTTGTACAGTCTTTGCAGACAATCCTGCAGACTCTTAATGATACACTACATGGAAAAAAGAGACATAATGATACACTATATGGACAAAAGTATTTGGACGCCTTACCATTACCATTACCAGGCACTTTAATGACATTGCCCCCGTTTCCAGCTATAACAGCTTCCCCTTCTCTTTGAAGGCTTTCCACAAGATTTTGGAGTGTTTCTGTGGGAATTTGTGCTCATTCATTCATGAGGTCAGACACTGATGTTGGACGAGAAGGCCTGGATCACAATCTCCGTTCCAGTTCATCTCAAAGGTGTTGGATGGGGTTGAGGACTCTGTGTGGGCCAGTCAAGTTCTTCCACTCTGAACTTCTCCAGACATGTCTTTGTGGACCTCGCTTTGTGCACTGGGGCACAGTCATGCTGGAATTGAAACGGTTCCTCCCCAAACTGTTTCCACAAAGCATGGCACTGTCCAAAATGTCTTAGTATGCTGAACCTTTAAGATTGTCCTTCACTGGAACTAGATGGCCAAGCCCATACCCTGAAAATCAGTCGTGCCCCAAAACTTTTGTCCATATCGTGTACATCTCTGTAATTATTAGTTCATTGTTACTCAAATGAATTTTTTATTCTATTTTATTATATTGTTTTCTTAATTTTTGCTGCTCCTAACTTTTTACTGTCAACTTTCTGCTGTGACAAAGCAAATTTCCCACTTGTGAGACTAATAAAGGTTCATCTTATGTTATCTTATCTTATCTTTGAATGTTTGCTGAATGTATTTAAGCTCTGCGAGTCCTGCAGTACCACCCTTATTTCATCATCATGCTCTGGTTGAAAGCAATAGTTACATTCTTAAACGGCCCAGTGATAAATTATCTAAACAGATTTTTTTCTGTGGTATCTTGGTCAATATTGCTGTCCCAATGGTCTGGCCCTCAGAAACTGCAGTCCTAAAGTGTCAGATTAACCACCAACACAGGAACTGACCACAGAATCAGTCAATCAGCTTTTAATGGTCAATAGTTGGGAACAGTTTCTTGAGGCAAAACGAGATTCTAGGCCTAATGGAAGTTTTACACACATCAGTGAAGGTGAGCAGCAGCTCGACCAGTAGGTTGAAACAGGATAAACAATGACAGCTGCATACCAGGACTCTTCACTGAGGCAGATATTCTACATGAAAAATACAAAATAAAAAACCTAAATATATGTTTTTATGCTTTTACAATAATGTTTTTTTTACAAGATTTTGATCTCCATGTTTAAGCTTGAAAAATTCATGTCTGATACTATTAGCTTAGTGCTAAGATGCCATCAGGATCACATAGGTGTGCTAGCAGAAATTAGCATTTCCACAGAGGTGTGATTTTTCCTTATTTTTTGATTATGTATTTGGATATTTGTAGTCACAGTTACAATTTAGCCAGTCCAAAAGTCCTGTAGGATTTTGATTCATTTTTAAATTAATCTCTGTGGATGTTCTCTGTGGATGTGTTTTTCCTAACAGATAATGTTCTGCTGGAGCCACTTCTGCTACAAAAACTGGTGTTAATTAATATATAAATGCCATTTCAATTATACACTGTTTTTGTTGCACCACAAAGATCAGTGCATTCACAAATAGCTGCCTATTTACCCTACAGCAGTTTTGCTCCACCTTTTAAAATTTAACTTTTTGAATGAGCCACAAAAGAGGACTGCCAGTCAGAACATTGGAAAAAGGAAAATTTTAGAATTAAATCTTGAAATGTTTGGTACATAAAACTAAGTAAATTTCATAAGTAGTTCAGGAAAAAATGCAAAAACAACATAGGGCATGGGTGCTTCAATATAAAAACATCACAATATGAATAATTTTGCTTTGTCATGTATTGTGCCGTTGAGGCCTGCCTTTGCCAGTGTCTATGTATGAAAATGAGAGGGAGCCTCCACGAGGTATTATTTGGACGGTGGACCATTCTAAGTCCAGCATTAATATAAAAAAGGTGACTTGTGTTTTTTTTACTCATTGTGCACTGTATGATCATACACTGGATGGAGTTCTGTACTGTTGAGATGTTGGTACTGGTATGCTGAGTACAGCTATAAAGCAAAGAAATGTCTAATTTTATGTTTCATCTGTAATGCCAGTTTACTGAGTTCACTGTGTGTCATGCACACAGCACCCAAAACCATATCCACAAGCATATACCTCAACTGCTTCTAAGTAATAAGCTAAGCAAACCATCAGTTTACTCATACTGAGACCACACAACTCACCACCAACACTGCTCTCTCACAGGACATGTCTGAAACAGAAGTTCTCACAGACACAGTTTTTATCTTAGAAATGACTGTGGACTATATCTATTAAATATGTGGGATGTGGATTTCAAACTAAATTTGTTTTAAAATGTTTTGCAGGGATGTAAAAAGATGTTTTTAACCCAGTTTAGTCAAATCCAGTTCCACCCGCAGGCTGGATATATCCCATTACATATTGCTATCAAGTTAGGAGGGAGAAGGTTACTGCTTGCTTTTTCCAAGACATGTAAATGTTTTTCCAAGATGCCACTGGACAGCTCAAAACATCTGTGTGTCTTAGACCATAAGTTTCAAACCCTGATCCTGAAGTCCCCCAGCTCTGCACATTTGAGATTTTTCCCAGCTATAATGTGCCCACTTCAGCCCTGTACAGGCGTATTGATTAGCTGATAACTTAGATCAGGTGTCAGGACCAGATATGAGATATGTGATGATGGTATAATCTTTGCTGATACAGCAGCTTTCTCACTTATTCAGTGTCATGGACAGCCACTTCCACAGGAACACTTTTAAGTGCAGCCACGCACATTTCAACATCAAACATCATTCAGCAGAATTTCTTATCCGTGCTGAAGATCCAGCAATTTTGCTGAATTTGATGCACTCAAGCCAGAATAACACACGCAACCATGTTGGTGTCACTGCTGTCCTGAGAATGGCAACTAAGTTATAAAAATTAAGAATTCAGTGATTAATAGGTATAGGTACTGCTAGTATAACTCGCACTGAGTATCTGTCTCATACAATTACTTGCACCTTGTTGTGATTATTGTTTAATTAATATTAAAATTACAATTATATAATAGATTTATGAGTTAAGTCCTGTCATGTGGTGAGCTGGCGCTCTGTCCAGGGTGAGTCCCTGCCTCGTGCCCATTGGCCCCGGGATAGGCTCCAGGTACCTGTGACCCTTGTGAGGAATAAGCCGTTACAGAAAATAAGTGAATGAATAACTATTAGTCTATTAGTATATTTCCATTTTAATTGGAATCAATAATAATGACTTAAGCTCTGAATACTCAACAAACCTGTGGCTTCACTTGGCTTCATATCTTTAGTAATAACAACAGATACAGGATTCAATCAAGTAACGTTTATTGGCTGACCAGTAATACAACCAGTAATTTGACAGGATAATGTCTTACGGTTGTTGAATGATCAAAGAGACTGTATAATGTGTTTGTGTCTGTTAGCGGGGTGGTCAGATAAGGAGTCAAGCACTTACCTGCACCTAGTTGTGGGATTTATAACCTCCCGATATACTTTACTTCAGTCATCTTTGGTGTCTGGCCAGTTATATGGCCCTTTGTTTTCCATGCATGTTATTGAACAAAGGCCAAGCTTTTGGAGGAACACTTGAATTTACCCCACTGTACTAGAATTCATGAACAGAATGGTGAATATAACACTACACACTGAAGCAGCATCGTATACAAACAACTCCTGAGATTAAGGCAACATTTACTGGAGGAAAATATTATATTAATACAGGCTCACTCCACTGACTGGAGATCACCATGGAACTGACCTTATTAGTACATAAAATAAATAAAGAGAGAGAAGTCACATACAAGAGATTAATGTGTATGCACGTAAATGAAAGTGAAGCTAAGGAGATCAAAGCATCACATTGAGATTTCTTTGTTTAACTCATTTGAAACTCAAGCAGTTCAAAGACACTGGTTCTTCCAAGAAGAAGGTCTCTCTTAGTGGCCTCACTGTAGCGGTAAGTTCTGAGAATGGAAAATAATGGCTTGCAGTGATTTCTCTTAATGTGACGTATGACTACGTTTGTGGAGTCCAGTCACAGTAACTTTTCTATGCAGTTGTGGGAGAGGAACATTTACAACTTCCACAGCTCTGTACAAGCATAGTGGCTGAATATTATAGTAGTATGATGGTGGGATATAGAACTGTAGTGGTATTTTCTGTTATTCTTCTATTTAAAAATGAACTGAAATTCAATGTCAAAAAATGTGAAACAAATATTAGTGCAGCACCCAAAGGCAGACATAACAGTACTGTCTCATATGAAAAAAAATCTTTAAACAATTAAAATAACTCTGTTGTTATTTACCCAAGAATGAAATACTGGAAATGGAGTATTAATTAGCAATACTGAATGATTATGAAACATTAATCATTAAACTAATGCCAAGCCATGAACATGGATTGACAGTGCAGCATACCCAGTCCTTTCACAAAGAGTCTTTTACAAAGATAAAAATGGTTAAAAATCAATTTATCTGAGATTACAATCATGTATTAAAGCAATAAAAAATAATATATTATTGATTGGGGCCGGGATGGCCATTCTGACCAGCAAGGGGAGCTGTTGCACTGCCGCTCCTGCGCTGGGTGGCAGAAGAAGAAGAGAAAGGCCTCCACCCTCCTGCAATCAGCTGCATCGGCTGCACCTGTGAGCAGCCCTTTATAACCGGTATTTACTCTCAGACTCCTTGCTGGGTCTTTGTGTTCACAAGCATTGATCTATGCTGGTAATTTTGGTATTGCTTGAGGTCTTGAGAGTCAAGCTTTTCTGTAGTGCTCATCCTACACACTTTTCATGGCACATTTTCAGAGAGGTACAAAGCACATTATCACATGCATCAAATTCCTTTCTTCCCTCTCCTCTCTCTGAAGTGCTGTTTTGATTGTTTTTTTTTTCTCTTGTGAGTGGAATTGCCTGTTTTCCTCCTGGCAGTTAGAATTTTTCTTTTCTAGTTATTTTGCCATCTGAGGCCATCGCACGCAGCCTAATGTTTGTGTGAGCGACGTGGCGACGTGAGCATTAGAACCGAATCGTGGAGTAATGAAAGAAGGTGGCCTGGTCTGATGAATCTTTTTTTTTTTTCCCTTAACATCATGTGGACGGCCAGTTGTATGTACTGTATATGTGTGTGTGTGTGTGTGTGTGGCGCTTACAGGGGGAAGACATGATACAAGGGTGCACTACAAGGAACAAGGCAAGCTAGCAGAGTCCGTGTGATTCTATTGGGCTATCTGCCAGAAAGCTGCCGGGACCTATTTTAAATATACCACCTATGTAAACATTGTTGCAGACCAAGTATACCCCTTCACAGCAGTAGTGCTAATGTCAGTGCCCTCTTTCAGCAGGACGATGTACCCTGCCGTACTGCAAACATTATTCATAAAAAGTTTAAGGAACATCTCCTCCGAGAAGCAAGGTGCCCACGCCATGATTCAAAATGGTGACCTGCGCTGTTGAACGCACCCCATTTATAGGTACGCTCACGGCTGTGATAAGTTCACGCTAATCTATGTCATATTGCGATTTGTGGTACCGATGTAAGGCCACCTGGGACAACCGCGATTTGTCAAGTACGAGTTCACACTTAACCATCGGGTAAGTCAGACCTAGTTGAAAGCGATTCGTAGTAATAGGGCCCAGATGCTATGGTATTGTCATGTTGTCTCTTGTTGGCACTGAAAGAACACAAACAAGCAGAGGAAAAACTATTCTGGGGCATTCCACCCAAAATGTCAAAAATTATTGTCACCTTATCAGAATTGTAAGAAACAATCGTATTTCAAGCATGTGATGCTTCTTTAATTTGTAACGTCACCTGCAGTAATGAACAGGAGCTGGCAATATGGAAATTTCCACTTGCAACCAGTTAACATTTAGAAATGCTGACAATCTTGTTTTTGAGTCCCAGTGTCTACAACACTGAGCATGGAGAAAAGAAAGAAGAGAAAAGTATTGTCTGAGGATTTGAGAACCAAAACTACAGAAAAGCACAAGGCTACTCGTCCATCTCCAGAGATTTTATTTTCATATGTCCACTGTGTGCAACACTGTAAAAAAGTTTACAGCCTGTAGCACTGTGGATGAAAGAGAAAGATTGATAAAGTTACAACGAAGAATTGTTCGAAAGGTGAAATAAAGAACCTTGATCAACTTTCAAACAAATTCAAGCTGACCTGAAGGCACAGTGTACAACACTGTGTTTGCGCTATCCATCGCCATCTGAATGGAAAAGGGGCCGCTATGGTAGGAGACCCAGGAGGACCCCACTGCTGACACAGAAACCTAAAAAAACAGATTGGAGTCTTTTCATAAGCCTTAGTAAAGACATAAAGATGTATTAATAAGATGTAATAATTTTAACATGCAACAGAAAATGCAAAACAATAAATTATAGGATGCGCTTAAGCTAATATATTGATTACATTTTCAAACACAGCAAACTATGTCATTTACTGTGTTAGTCAAAAAGGAACTGTTTATCCGCAAAATGAAATGTTCATTCAGTAAGCATGCCACTCAGTATAACACATTCAATGTATAATAGTATCTCACAATCACATTATGTAATGTTACTTTTGCATGAGACAACTTACTAAAGAAGCCCAATGTCTACAATAAGATTTAATGAAGTTTCATAAATATGGCATCTTATAACACTGCTTTTCTCCTATATGTAAGGATAACACAGTTAAGAGATTTTAAAGGTCAGTCACTCTGAGTTGTGACTGACCTTTAAAACGCAATGCACTCTTAGTGCGGAAGCCTAGAATGAGGAGGTGCAGTGATGAGTATATAAGTGGACCTGAAGAGGTCTTTGATTCACAGCGTCTCACTGGTAGGATGAACACAATTTACAGAGTGCTGCTTGCTGCAGCTTTGAGCATGCTGGCATATGATGGTAAGTGCTTGGTTCTGGATCTAAGAATGGAAACGTTACACATTTTCTAGAAGGTAATAATCTGACTTGTCGGTTTTTTTTCTTCTAGCCACGGGTGCAAGGAGAATCATCAATGGTAAGAAAGCTGAGAAGAACTCCCTGCAGTACATGGTATCAGTGCAAGTCAATAAGAAGCACGTATGTGGAGGATTCCTCATTAGTGACGGCTACGTACTCACTGCTGCACACTGTGACGAGGAGTATGCCGCTGACACACAAAGTATTTTGTCATTATTTGTTTCATTTTTACCACTGCTTCTTTAACACTTCTTCCTCTTCTGAAATGTAAAGCCGACCCATGAGCGTGGTCCTTGGTACTCATAACCTCAAACAGAGGCCGATACGTTATGCCGTGGCAGGCAAAATCCAACACCCATTATACGACAAACCCAAGCTTGGGAATGACATCATGCTTCTGAAGGTAGGTTTGAATCTTCATACTATACTGGATGCATACTGTACACCACAAACAGCAACATGTTGCAACATATGTTCCTTGCACGGCTGATGAAAGATATGCTGCTTCTAAAGATGCTGTTCTATCACTCTGTCTATTGCATAAATCAGTCAGCCACAGCATTAAAACCACTGAGCGACTTTGACAAAGGCATAACTGGGATGGCGGAGTGAAAGTTTTCCGGCCTGGTCCCATGCCACTGAAGAGCTACTGTAGCACAAATTGGACTGTTGCAGGACTGTTGCAGCCCTGCACCTTGCTGTATATGGGGCTGTGTAGCCACAGACCACCCGTTTGAAACCTGCCCACCACTGGGCACATGAGCAACAGAACAGGACATGGCCTCACATTTTCTTTTACCTCATGTGTATTTTTACCTCGTGAGGAGAGTTTACCAGGAGACACTATGGGAAGAAAGCAAACCAGCCTTTCAAGGTGTTGACTTGGCCTCCAAATGTCTGAGTCCCATCGAGCATCTGTCAGATGTGCTGGACAAACCAGTCTGATCCATAGAGGCCCCATCTAGGAGTTGAAGGATTTACGGCAGGTGGTTTATTAGGCAGGTGGTTTTAATGTTATGGCTGATTTGTGTGTGTATCTTTACCAATGACGATTCTATGCTATAATAAAAGCACAAAAGTAAAGAAGTCACTGTGTACAAAAATGCATATTTCTATTCTAAAAAAATTCAAGCTTTCTGGAAACAATGTAATGAGACATGAAGGTGTGAGATCTATCAGGATCCCAAAAAAGGACACATCAATCAAGTCAGGTACCACGTGTATAGTGGCAGGATGGGGAAGGACAGACAAAGAAAACAAACCAGTAACGGACCTTATGGTGACTAATGTGTCAACCATAACATTAGAACGCTGCCAGAGTGAATGGAAATCTGTGAAGACTAAGCTCCCAAAGAACGTGCTGTGTGCAGGTGGCTCCGAGAAAAGTGGCGCGTGCACGGTAAGATGATGATGTGATTTTGTGACCAAAAATGACAAATGTGTTCACACTATGAAACTTTGCAGCAATATAAAATGTTTCACTTCTGCTGTGTGTTTCTTGCAGTATGATTCCGGCGGGCCTCTGGTGTGTGGTTCTGAAGCAGTGGGCATTGTCTCTTTCAATTACAATGATGACTGCAGATATCCAAATGCACCCAATGTCTACACTGACATTTCAAAATACCTTACCTGGATAAAAAATGAAACAGCTTGAGCTGTTTTTGTTGTTTTATTAATTTAGTCTGATTGCATGTGACTGCTGGCCTCACATTTTAAACTTGAAAGCACTTTAGTTTAGTTAAAATGTTACTTCAATCAAGTTTTTAAAGTAAGATTTTTTTCTTCATTTATTTTAAATAACAGAGTTGTGTAAGTAAAGTGTGAAAGTACAATTTATTTCCACACACCCATTTACATTATTTAAAACATATCTGTGTAAATGTTCATGTGCTTTGAACTTCTGGTTTTGAATCAAAATTTTAAAACGTCTGTGTGCGAAATTTAGCCTTTAACACAAGTGAAAAATATTAACCAAATCAACACCTTTGTCTTCCAGACAATAGTTTTTTTGTTCATGTGGAAAATTATGTACTTAAAATGGGGCAAATTCAAAGCATCATTGCTTGCAGTCTAAGGCACTAGCACTTAATAAATCATTTTCCTGTTATTGTAGATCTAAAATTTTCTTTTTGCTTGAATTTCTTCATTATGAACTGGTCATCTGTACTGAAGCTCTTTTGGTGATGTCTCACCAAAATATATGTGATGCCAGAATATATGCATTTCTGTCTTGGATCTGATCCACAGTTGGAAATATATGATCTGCATCTAAGACATTTGTCTATATTGATCACAATAAAAGCAATTCTCCAGCATAAATTTGCTGTGACTAGTGTCCGTTTTCCCCTGTGTCTAGTCTTTGGTGTATGAGAGATGTGATGTAGGACAAACGCACTGTTTTTAACTGTTTTACAGGAGTAGCACAGAATAACACAGCATGAGTCTTCTTTCTCTGTCCACAACTGATCGAAACACATTTTAGCACCACCAGTATTCAAATTTGCCAGCTGGCCCACAATGGTATTTTTTAACAATTCTAGTAACAAGATCAAAATGAGAAATATTAGATGAAATGAGAAGCTTTAAGATTACTTTGATTGTCAATCTATCATTATTGGTGTGCAGGACAGTGGATGAGTACTGGGTGAGTTTTGGGTGAGTGCTCCCTCCTGTACATTGTGGAAAGGGTGCAAAAAGGCCACGCAGTTCTGAGGAGTCCCGTTTTTGTTTTTACATCACATGGAAGGCCCAATACAAGTGCATCTAGGGAAGCGAACTGTCAGTTCTTGCAGTAATGTCTGAGGCAAGAGCTGAAGTAATATCTGAGGCTAGAGCAATCTCTGAGGGTAGAGCTTACATTTACAGCATTTCACAGATGCTCTTATCCAGAGCAATGTACACAGGTGCTTTGTAGTTCACAAAACATGTCCCTCACACAATACCTAAAGTTAAGAGGTGCTAGTAGACTAAGATTCTACCAGAGCTGCAGAAAACGACTACACCAGAGACCTATCAGATCACACATGTAGAAGTTTGTGTTAGCTAAGTTAGTTTATGACATGAACATTTAGTTGTTATCCGAAGTCCTCAGTGAAGAGGTGGGTCTTCAGTCACCATATGAAGACAGTGAGGGTCTCAGCAGTTCTGGTGCTCAGGGGACGTTTGTTCCACCACTTTGGGGCCAAAGCTCTGAAAAGTCATGATGAATGTCTTTTGAGAACAGAGGGGTCAAGTCAAGCTGTGCTCAACTTAAGAGGGCGAGCTGTGACCTGTGGTCTGATCTGAAGTAAGATGGAGCTGGTCCATTTTTTGGCTTTGTAGGCAAGTGTTAGAGGTTTAAATCTGATGTGAGCAGCCAGTGAAGGGTTTGCTGGAGTGGCGTGGTGCTACTGCATTCTTCATCATCAGGTCTTGTGGCTTTCAGAGGAAGTTCAGTCAGGAATGAGTTACAGTAGTCCAGTCTTGAGATGACAAGTGACTGGACAAGCATCTGAGTGGCGTCAGCGGTGAGGAATGGATGAATTCTCCTGATGTCAGTAAGAAGGCACCTGCAAGTTCAGAAAATGTGAGATGAAACAAAGTTTTTCATCTAAGAGAACACCTAGATTTTGTTGAGATTTAGCTGCAGGTGATATACTATCCTACAGGACAAAATGTCATTCAGACATGCAGAGATTCAGGCTGAGATCAGAGAGTCACTGGGAGGAAAGGAGAGGATGAGTTAAGTGTCATCATCATAACAGCAGCAGAAGAAACATTTCACTGCATGTTGTAATTGTATAACTATGCATGTGACAAATATTGAATCTAAAAACCATCTGAAGATATACTATCACCAAAACAGCAAGGAAAGGAGAAGGGTCTTAGGGAACACCAGTGGTAAGTCTTTGTGGGGCAGCCACAGATCCTTTCCATGATATTTGGTAACTGCGACCCTCAAGGTGGGACACAGCTCATTGCCAGGCAGAAGCAGTAATTCAAGGTTTGGTGAGTGAAGCTTGGAAGATCTGATCATTGGCAGTATAGAAAGCTGCAGAAAGATCTAAAAGCCTTAGAGCCAAAGACAGTTTAGATGTTTTGGGTGCATGAAACTCCTCAGCGACAGTTTCTGTACAATATGCTGCTTTGAATCCAGACAGGTTTGGGCCATTAAGCCTGGTATGTGATGGAGAGAAGAGATCCCAGTGTTCATATCAGTGATGTCTTTTTTAGGATTGGTGTGAATGAGGCCAACCTGAGGCTGAACTGGAACACTGTTCCCAAGCAGACATTTCTTAAATGATATTAGGGAGAAGATCTGAGGATATGGTAAAAAATGTGGGTGATACGATTGGATCAAGTGGTGATGTGGGTTTCAGGATGTCAGGAGGTTAAGAACATTGGCAGTAGAAAGAGGAGTAAAGAAGGTAAGGAGAAAGTAGAATAGCAGGGCGGTTACTGCAGGGAAGGATCAGCATTGAGAGGATGTTTGAGAAGTGAAGAAAAGGTGGCAAAGAGTTTGCAAGGGCTGGATGTGGATTCTTCTAGCTTGACTTGGAGGTGTGGAGAGAGAAAGTGAAAAACAAACGCTGATTGTTGGTGAGATGGGGAGAGGTAGCCAACATATTTAGTGTAGGAGGTTATTAGAAAAATGTTGTTAAAATCAGCCAGAAATTCAGCAAATTGGCTCCTAGATTAGATTAGAAAGTACACAGACACAGGAAAATGTGCAATGGGAGTGTGCGTATATAGTACCTGCTGGACCCACACAGCAATACAAAGCCAATCAACTTAGACCATGTGAAAGCAGTTCCAACAATAGGCTAAGCAAACTAGCAACGAAGTAGCTAACTCATCAGCAAGATGGACAATTAAAAGATAGCAAGCAACTTCAAACAAAATGAACTTTATGAGCTGTAGACAGAACACGTACACCACACAAGTACAACTAGAGCTTGTACAATGTCTGAGGCTAGTGATGGAACAATGTCTGAGGCTAGTGTTGGAGCAATCTTTTTGGCTGTATGCAAATGAGGCTTAGTCAGCTTGATCCACAGCTGGTGCAGAACCAACTAAAGAGCCTGAATTACTAAGAACCATGTGTTAAAATATTGCAAACACAGATGCTAAAACAATCATCATCACCATCATCATATTGATCATGTTTGTTATCCTGTGGTGGTAATCACCATATGTTATTCTGAGGTCATTTTTCAAAATGTATGATGACCAGTGGGCGTAATCATCATGTTTGTTGTCCTGATGTCATCATCCTTGCCATCATCATCTTCATCAACATGTTTTTGGTTTGAGCTAGTCCTCATCATCATCATCCTTCTCCTTCTCATCACCATGTTTGTTGGCCTGTGATTCTCACCCTTACTCACATCATGAATACATAATCATAGATAGATAGATAGATAGAGATATCTCTCTCTCTCTCTCTCTCTCTCTCTCTCTCTCTCTCTCTCTCTCTCTGTGTATATGTGTGTATATATATATATATATATATATATATATATTATATATTTGTATGTATGTAAAGGAACACTGACAATGTGTTTTATTTGACTGTAAATTTTAATTTAATTAATTATATGAAAACGGGAAATGCAGGTTTGAGTCGAGACTCTTGAACCAAACTGAGCTGTGATGTCAGCAAGAACACTGCTGTATCAAATGCAGTTTGAATGTTCTATGTTCTCCTGTAATCAAGAGACTGGAATCCCAAGCTGAGCTTGCTAGGTCTGAGCTCCCAAGAATAGAAGTTCACACTTAATGTACTCCATATTAAGGTCAGAGAGGTTTTGTCAGCACTGGAGGACTGGGCCACCTTGGTAGACAGACAGTCAACTTTATTAAAGATAATTTTTTCTATTAATCAAATATACAAATATATTTCGTGCCTTAAAATTTAAACTAAAATATCCATGATGTTGCTGTAAGATGCTTACAATATGTTGTATGCATTCAATGGTTTACCTCCTTCTAATGTAAAAGGTTCTTAACCATATAACCATGCAAGCTTGCCACTGCTTCTCTTTTCTGGGAAAAGACAGAAGTTTTCAGGGGAACTGAATCCTCCCAACTTATTTAAACACTTTCTTCTTTTTCTTCGTCTCACTGCAGCATGGGTTTCATCACTCTGTATCTGCTGGCCACTCTGCTGCTGCGCTTGGGCCATACTGGTGAGTGTAACTTACCTCCTTACCTCAAGGCTTGATTCGGGTTAGTGTTGTTACTTGTACATTGCATGGAATTTACATGAACATACATTATGGCATAGAATTACAGTGCAATCAAATTCACTTCACAGAAACTAGAGAAAATATGAATTAAAAATATAACTATAACTTAATAATTAAATCTGCTACTGAGAGAAGCAAAAGTGACTTTTGCAGTGTAATTTCTTGTAAGGAATTCACACTGAGGTGACACGTAATTTATCATTTCTGTATGTAAAATCTGTACTTTCTTCAGCCCGTGTTAACGATGGTATCGTGAATGGGACCGAGGCTAAACCTCACTCCAGACCCTACATGGTCTCTATCCAGAAAGGTGGAGTACACATCTGTGGTGGCTTCCTTGTGAATACAGAATTTGTCATGACAGCTGCGCACTGCTGGAGGTAAATTTTTAATTTGTGGAATTTGTATTTAAAAAAGATAATTTTTAGATTATTTTTTATTGGTCATGTATGGTGCCACTAGCACTGTTGTCAAAACAATGAATCTACTAATTATCTTAAATGATTCTCACAGCAATAAATCGATTCTAACAGCTGTGTTAGGGGCTCATGATCTATCAGATGGGAAAGACGGTTCTGTCCCCATTCAAGTGAAGACTTATCATGTCCATCCAGAATACAACAATGTCACGTTTGATTATGACATCATGCTCTTAAAGGTAAATTGCTGCACAAACAAGCTGTTAACACCTTCAAATACTATCTCGGAGACTATTTCCAACTAGGTGGATGGAAACTAGCTAGGGAGCAACAGAATAGTACAGTTTTGCTTAGCAATCAATTCAGCAGATAAGCAGGTTCTTCCTATAATATTTGCTCTCAAAATGTTTTTGAAAAATACAAAATAATTATACATAAAGTATTTTTTTTACATTAAAATACATAAAAAGTAAAGAATATATTAAATGCATGTCAATGAACGTAATGCAACATTAACTACTTGACTGACACTGGTAGAGCGTCAGGGTCTCAGTAGAAAAGTCACCTTGTTAATAATTAAGCACATTATATTCTTGCTACAGTTACGTGAAAAAGCCAAAATGGGCAAAACCATCCAGGTGATCCCCATCCCTCAAACAGAGGAGAACATCCCATCCAATTCAGTCTGTAGCATAGCAGGATGGGGCAAACAAGGAACCTTTAAAAACGCCAGTAACCGTCTGTTGGAGACACACGTCAAAATAATGGACCAGATTGGATGTAATAAGCTTTGGAACATGTCACTGACATCGAGGATGGTGTGTGCACTTTATCCTGGAGGAACTTGCTGGGTATGAAAAAATTATTGCTTTTGATATCACAAACGTAGCACAAACACATGCATTCTGAATAAGAAGACAACAGTGTGTTCATTTGTGTGTTTACAGGGAGACTCCGGAGGTCCCTTGGTGTGTAAGAATACTGCAGTGGGTATTGTTTCTTTTGGTGACCCAAAGACATGTGACTCACCGAGCGAGCCAGATGTTTATACTAAAATATCTGCAATTTTGTCCTGGATCAAGTCTATACTTAAACATGATGGGTTTCAATCTAATAAGTGAACCAAAAGAAAGCATTTGCTTTATTTCTTCTCAATAAAAATATTTCTCACACATATACTTTGGTGTTCCCTCATTCAGACTCCTGTGCTAGAAATAGTGAATGAAAGAATACAACCAACATTTAAAATATTAGTGCTTGTAATAATTTGCAGGTTGCAGGATACATGTTATAAGGACGCTTCCAATAATAGTAGTCATTGCATGCAGTGGCAGAAACAAGCCAGCCCCGTAATGTACTGCTCCTGAAGTGCAAAATAGGTGGACCACATGGAAGAACCAGTAATGCATGGAGAATATCAAATAGTTCAGGAGCAGGGTTAAAGAATAAACTGGTATCAGAACCACATAAGGAACCATGTCAATCGCTACAGACCCCCAAACTTCATGTGGACTTCAGATTAGAACAGTGTAGACAGCTTCATGGAATGTGTTTCCATGGCTGAGCAGCTGCATCCAAGCCAAACAACATCAAGTGCAATGCAAAGCATCGGATGCAATGGTGTAAAGCATGCCGCCACTGGATTCTGCAATCTGATGAATCTGGGTTTGGTGGTTGCCAGGAGAACGGTACTTGTCTGACTGCATTGTGCCAAGTGTAAAGTTTGGTGGAGGAGGATCATGGTGTGGGGTTGTTTTTCAGGAGCTGGGCTTAGCCCCTTAGTTCCAGTGAAAGGAACTCTGAATGCTTCAGCATACTGAGAGATATTGTACAATTTCATGCTCCCAATTTGGGGACGGCCTCTTCTTGTTCCAACAAGACTGTGCACCAGTGCACAAAGCAAGGTCCGTAAAGACATGGATGGGTGTGGAAGAACTTGACTGGCCTGCACAGAGTCCTGACCTCAACCCAATGGGAGCCAGGCCTTCATGTCCAACATCAGTGTCTGACCTCACAAATGTGCTTCTGGAAGAATGGTCAAAAATTCCCATAAACTTCCTAAACCTTGTGGAGAGTTGAAGCTGTTATGGCTGCAGGGTGGGCCAACGTCATATTAAACCCTATGGATTAAGAATGGGATGTTACTTAAGCTCATATACGTGTAAAGGCAGGTGAGTGAATACTTTTAGCAATATAGTGTATGTTAAAGAATTTATTTATACAAAAAAGGTCAGGTTAATGTCAGAAGAGAAGACTCAAAATAGTATGTGCTCTGTAAATGGTCAGAACTGAAATACAAGCCCTAACATTTGGGACTGCTCATACAATTAAAAACTTGTTTATTTAATCCAATTACAAAATTAAGCCACCATTGAATTTTATTTACTTTAGTTGAATCTGTAGTAGTAGTAGTAGTAGTAGTAGCAGTAGCAGCAGCAGCAGCGTATTGTATGCTTCAGTGTCTGTAGCACCTTAAAAAAAAGCCCTCAATCTCTCTTTCTCCCGTCACAAGTCATCAATGTTACCGCAACATTAATAGCTTGGAAAAGGGATTTCTTCTCCCTGCTTCTAACAACACGGCATAAAACTGTATAAAGAAACTGGTGACACCTTTTACCATAGTTTAAAACACTGCCTACACCTTGAGGGAGAAACCTCAGGAGGAATGAAAGACTCGAAATGGGGACCCATCTTCCTCTGGTCAACCCAGAGAAAACAGAAAATAGAGCTTTTATATTCAAAACCAAAGTTAACTTATTTCTGTCAGAAACCACATAAAACTCCCAGTATTAGTGAGACAGAGCAATATCTTGGCTGAACATATCTGCTGCCACCTACTGTACTGGTGTATGCAGCAGTGTGTGTTTTGAAAGAGTATATCATATAATGTATAAAATGCTGTTTGAAATTTGGTTCAGATTCTGTTCAAATTTCAATTACATGGCATGATGCAAATTAAAAATGGCCTGAACCTAATACATTTCATTTTCCAAACAAGGTCACAAGTGCTATTTTTCATGGGGATTGCATTTATATCTGAACTGTATATTGATCCCATGTGTCTGATATATCTCTGTGTGTTGAAGAGTCTTGGATTAGTGGATGGGTAGTACTAGGCCTATGTGTTATCAGTAGGGCTGGAAAATACTTGAGATTTTAAATGGGACTGAACCTGGCCTGGAGAAAGAGTAGATAAAAAGTAGATGAAGCTACTCACTCAGGCAGCTTCATCAGATTTTCATATTTATCAGATATAACTACTTACCAGATATCATTTGGCCTCCAGGACTGGAACTGGGCATCCCTGGACTATAGCAACATTTAGTAATGCCTCTTTAAAGAGCCAGTTAGAACCAGGTTTTCTAAGTAAGCTGTCTGTCACGCACACAGCAGAAACACAGCATCCACAAGACTACGTGCATCTAGCCCTGTTGCTGTCCACACCATCTGTTTACTGATACTGGGACCACAGAGCTAACCCCAAATGCTGCTGCCTGACAAGCTCTGAAAATCCAGCCATAATCACATTTCCTCCCTTAGGCTCAATCTACACCCTCCTGTCCCTGTTTCTGTCCCTCTAAATGGTTTTTGTCATTACATGTCCTCATCACAATCCCTGTCGCAGTAAACCTGCTGTACTTTGTACAACACATTTTTGCTGTTAATATACTGAACAACAAGGTGGGAGAATACAGAGGGAGGGATATGATTTGGACCATTATCCTGCTGAAAGACCCAATGAAGACTAATTCTTAGTTTGTTTGTTTTTTTGGCAGGGGCCACCAGCCTTTTATTTAAAATGTCCTGGTATTCTAAAAAGAATTCAGAATGCCATGCACTCTAACAAGGTTCCCAGGGCCACTGAAACAGGTCCACAGCATCACAGATCCACCACCATACTTAACAGTGGGCAGGAGGTGTTTTTCCACACATTCATCCTGTCACTTATGCCAGACCCACCTGGAGTGTTTGTTACCAAAAAGTTCAAGTTTAGTCTCATCAGATCAAAGCACATGGTTCCGGTGAAAGTCCCAGTTGGATTTAGCAAATCCACACGTTTGTGTTTGTAGTACAGAAAAGGCTTTTTCATGGCAGGCCTCCCAAGCAACCTGTTGGCATGCAGATATTGTCTAATGGTTGTAATGGAGACCCAGGGCTGCCATTTTATTTATCTTTTCTAAGCTGCCCATTGCGACGGGAACAAACACCACTTGTGACTGATCAATTATAAGTTATGCGCAGCTGAACAGGCAGAGAGGTGTTCCCTCCTGCCTCCTGTGCACACTCCCAAGATTTGGAGATTTCCTCCCTCCCTAACCATCCTCCTCTCTATGAGTGGTGGCAGGATAAACTTGGGTCCTCATCCAGCCTTGTTTGTCACAGTTCTGGTCTTTTTAAACTACTTAATTATCACTCTGAATGATGATATGGACACATTTAGAGTACCTATTTTCTTGGAGTCATTTCCTGACTCATGAAAATCAACATGTCTGCCTCACTTGTGTTCTTTTGTCACACAAGGTCATGAATGACTAATTAAAGTTCCTAGACACTCTGATCAACTTAGTAAGTAGAAAATACAAAAATTCTTAACATCATTTCTTAACAATGGATAAATATATATATATATATTTGAATGGTTTGATTTGTCTCATTCTTTTGGTGTCAGAATATGCAATAATAAAATATTTATCAGGGGTGCCAAAAACTGCAGAGGGTGTGTGTGTATACAATAGATACCTGGCTTTAACAAAAACAGTTTACTTCTACGCAACCACTAGTCTTTGGTTTTCTAAAGTACAGACTCTGAAGAACGTAAGCATTTATCAGTTTACTGACCACAGGGGTCAATAAGGTTTCCGGTGGTGTGGTAATGACACATACGACCTGTATGTTTGTGGAGAGATGAGTCTATTTAAACTTCATCTTCTTCAAGGAGAACACACTCCCTCCCTGCGGCAACATGGCTCTCCTCTCTCTGCTCCTGCTGGCTGCTCTGCTGCCGTACTCGGGCCACTCTGGTAGGTGTCACCTAACAACTTTCATTAGAAGTTGTTTTGAAACATAGCTGTCTGTCTTGCATGTAGTTTTCATGAACTCACAATGGCAATACTGATGTAATATATATCAAGGTGAATTTTGATAGACAAAAAAAACATGCAAAACATAGGAATGTAACTTCTCTTCTTTTCTCTCAGCCAGAGTTGATGTTGGTATAATAAACGGCACAGAGGCTGAACCACACTCCAGGCCCTACATGGTATCTATTCAGCAATGGGGTAACCACGTCTGTGGTGGCTTCCTTGTGTCTGATCAGTTTGTTATGACGGCTGCACACTGCTGGGAGGGGTGAGCTTTTTATTTAGAGTGCTTCTTCAGTGTAATCACTAATAATCATCTAATAAATAATAAACACTACTGGTGACTCACAGAATCAGAGAATCTGAATTGGGTGCCACTTTACAATAAGTCTACAATTCTAAAAGGTTTAGGAATGGATTAAGTAGCTGCTACCAGCACAGTATGTTTAACAGTATGAATCTGGACTCACTGTTTAGCAAGCAACAGGTCAGTATTGTTTTTTGTTTTTTTTATTTGGGGTGATTTTAATGGATGCCCTAATAAATAATTATTAATAACTAATTAACTGAGTATGCTTACTATAAAGTGCCTTTTAAAGTCTATGTTTAATGTATGTATAATTTTAAATGAACTTTAGAGAGATGGGTCAGAGGTAAAACTGGTTTATTCTGTTTTAAGAGTTTGTAAAAGATGTTGTGTTGTGATAAACATTAAGTGTGTCATTTCAACTTCCAAAATGTTCTTTAAAACAGGAAATCTAAATTTCCAGCAGTGCTGGGTGCTCATGATCTAAACAACTGGAAAGATTCCATCGAAATGAAAGTGGAGGCTTACGAGGGCCATCCAGACTTTTCTGGTCCCCCCTACTTTGAAAATGATATCTTGCTTTTGAAGGTATGTAACATGGGCGTCACCGCCATTCAGTCTGAAGGAGACTGTCCCCTCCACATTTCATAATTATTCGCTTGGACCGCCCCACATTTAACATAAAATATTAGTTCACCCAGCGCTGTTGAATCTTGAATCTTTTGCAAAAGAATCCATTCCACTTAAGTTCTTTAAGAAGAACAAAACGAAAACACGAGAACACTCAAAACGCTCCACGGGAGAAATTCTGGACTACAGCTGCATCAAAGGGCAGCAGCCAATCAGCAGAAATAAATAGCGTTCTCGGATTGGCTACTTTCAAATCTCCCGCCTCTGAGTACAGCGGTATTTCACCATTTTCACACCTTTCTTTGTGTTTCTCTCGACAGTATTAAAACATCATATAGTTATTTTTTATATGGAAATATGGCTGAATTTACAATAATATTTATGTTACCAAATTAGTATATTTTTCTTAATTTGGCACTTAAATGTATGAAAATGTATATATTGCAACGAAAGAGCTATGATGTCCGGGCCTCGTCCGCCATGCCCCCTTGTGCAGGGTTTGGACACGGTGCTTAGCAACCCAGCACGAGGAGGCGTGGCGGACGAGGTCCAGAAGTCACAAAAGTCAAAAATGATGCGGAGGATATCTGCAGTTTCTGCGTTAGTGCGGGGGTTTCAGTAAACAATTATTAGTTCGGTTCTTAGAAAAAATCCACATTGAACTGAAACTGTGACTGCTCATCCCTGTTAAAGTGAGAGTTTACTGTACGTATGTAAAGAGAGGAGTGATGCTTGGTTACAGTCAAGATTTGCCGGCTGTCATGATGTGAGGAAAATCCCCACTGAGTGAGATGCAGTTAAAACAATCTTACCTTTCCTTTCCATGGATCAGTGTGTGATGCGTTTTCTCACGTGACAGCAACGAAAACAAAATACAGAAACAGGCTTAACTCAGAAACCTGCACAGAGTATCTCAGTCAGCATGCCTGCCTTGCTTCGATTAGTTAGTGGCGAGAAAGCAGGCTAACATTCTGGTGCCAAATAACCTCTGGGTGACTAGACCTGTAATTTAATTTAGGTTAAAAGTCAGTTTGCATGTGTTCAAAAGTATAGTTTATAAAAGAAACCACACAAAGTAAAAAAATCTAGGTTTCTTAGTTCTTGTATATAGTTTCTTGTATATAGGCATAGTCTTATAATAATAAGTATAATTGTGTATGCAGCCTGACATGACTGGTCCCCAGGACAAATAAGTTTGAGAAACGCTGTGTTAGTGTATAGCATATTTTAATGTTAACAGCTATCTGGGCTGTTTACAGTTGTTTGCACAGGAAATGTTTGTTAGTGCTGAGTAGTGGAAAATACATTTTAATTTTACCATAAATATCACATGTACAGTCATATAAAGCCTAGTTTGAAGGTGAATTAGAGAAACAACAACATTTCCAAGCATTCTCAGTTTCAGCTCTGGGAGAATAAACGTAAGACCACAGAGCTGGAGAAATAAACATGGTGAAGCTCCAGCAGCTGATTTGGACTCATCTTCACAGTATTTTACAGTTACAATTACAATCTTTTCCAATGTTATAATGACTTTTAACAATTTGTGAAATCACTGTTTTGGCAAACCTGACCCTATAAAGCTCCTGGGTTGCAATGGAAGAGTGATTTATCACACTGTCGATAATTTATCCAATAATGATCTTACTGCAGTTGCGTGGAACCATCATAAAGAGCCAAAATGTCAACTGGATCCCCATCCCTCAAACAGAACAGGACATCCCGGGCAAAATGGTCTGCAGTGTCGCTGGCTGGGGGCAAACTGGAACGAATGAACCCATAAGTAACCATCTTATGGAGACACAGGTCACCGTCATAGACTACACACAATGTAAGAAAAGCTTGATGAAATATGTAACCCCAAGAAAGGTGTGTGCACTTCGTCCTGGAGGATTTTGCCAGGTATGAAAAGATGAGTCAGTTCCTTCTGACACATTCTTGTTTATCTGACCCAAAGTATAAACTCTCAGGATTTGGAAACAACCATCAGCTTAGTAAGTGTGTGTGTGTGTGTGTGTGTGTGTGTGTGTGTGTGTGTGTGTAACAGGGAGACTCCGGTGGGAATTGTTTCCTTCAATCAAAAGAACAGGTGTGACTGATTTTCCAAATGTTTATTCCAAAATATCTGCATTTCTGCCCTGGATCAAATCTAAAATTCAAAATGATTCACCCAATGAACCAAAGTGAATCAGTCACCTGATTGCTTCTCAATAAAACCATTTCTCAAGCATATTTCTTTAGGATGTCCTTTGGTGAAGAAATAATGATTTATGAAGTTTTTAGTTCATGTGTATTTAATATTTAATATGTATTATTTATTTATACTTAATATTTATTCAATCATTATGGTAGTTACATTCAAACCCTAAATGAACGGCTGTAACACTCCTGTTTCATTAAGTTATAACTGGAAACAAATAGAGGGTTTTTCTTAACTAATACAACTGCAGGCTTTCCATTAAATGCTTTTACTTTTTTCTCTCTATTTTTTACATTTTAAATGTGCTTACACCGCTTGCTCACAGAGGTTGAGTAGCAGAGCTGCCTGAATGTAAACCATATAGCTTTGTCAAAATGTCTTGGTGAGAAGAAAACTAGTATAATAGCCAGGGATTGACATAAGCGGTACGCAAGCAAGAATTGCCGTATGTGGTACGACAAATGCACACCAGTTTTCAGTTTTCACTGCGCAAATGCGTACCTAATTTGAGTAACTTCATACTGGATCTCTAGGTACCACCACTCAGGAAAGGAAAACCTTAAAAAGAAAAATAATAATGACGTTTTAAAATATGGTTCCAGCCGGTCTGCGGCTGGAAATTCAGTCAGAGCAGGTCTTTCACTGCGTGCGCCACCCCGCCCCGCCCCCTCGACTTCACGCTCCGCCCCTCAACTTCACGGCCCGCCCCGCCACGAGACCCATTCTCCAGTCCAGAGAGGAGAGATCTGCCCCTGTGGTCCAGGATAAACTTTGAGATCCCATGCGATGTTGGGTTACAGTCCGGCAGTTCTGTCTGTCATGCTGTGAGGAAAATCCTTAACTCGGAAACTCGAGTGGCTCTGCCAGTGTGCCTTCCTCATTTCGACCAGTTAGTGGGGAGAAAGCAGACACACCCAATGTTTGGTGTGAAATAATCCCTGTGGGTGACTAGACCTGTAATTTAATTTGGGTTAAAAGTCAGTTTGCACGTTCAGCACCATTTGGCAGTGTTCAAAAGTAGTTAAAAGAAAATGTATCTATGTATCTATAAATTTTGAATTTGGGTGCGTACCAATTCATTAATGTAGGTACTCATTACGGTACTACAGCAAAAAAATTGTCAACCCCTGATACTAGCCTTTAGTAAAGGGGAATAAACCCGTTGTGGTTTGCCAACTGATTGCTACAGCTTGGCGCTCTGCCTCTCTCTGATGGTCAGGGTTGTTTGGCAGCCTGCCCAGGCCTGGACCGGGTCTCTGCCTCCCTCCACTGGCCAGAAAGGGACCGGTAGGGGGTCCAGCACCAGGCCAAGACCTTAAACTTGTAGAGGGGCTTTCTTCATTCTCTATTTGTTTTCTCCTGCCCACCTGGTCAGTTGTGTCAGAGGCATTCAGAAAAGGCAAGGCATTTGTGGTGCTCTTGATCTGTTCTGGTAAGGACACTGATAGTAGTCTGAGAAGGGACGAACCACAAATTGGAGGCATAGTGCTAGTTGCCCAAAGCAGAAATGCAATAAAGTCTGTTTGGTTCAAACTAACAGGAGCATTGCTGGTTACAGGAAGAATGCTTCACAAAACACTAAAAAAACCTAAAAAAGGACCTTGCACTAAATAACAAAAATGAAAGAGTAATTCTCTGGTAAAATAATGTTGGGTGTTATTGTTAATGCCTCTTTCCCCTTGGTGTTTCCATTCAGTTTATGATGGTAAATTGCTCCAGAATGGCTTAAATGCAGAGAAGCTGCAGCAGCTGATTGTGTTTGCATTTTTCTAGCTCATGCTTTTGTCTCTTAGTTGGTTCTGTACCAGCCGTGGATCAAGCTGACTATGCCTCACTGGCCAGCAGCCTTAGATATTGCTCCAGCTCTAACCTCAGATATTGCTCCAGCTCTAACCTCAGATATTGCTCAAGCTATAACCTCAGATATTGCTCCAGCTTTAACCTCAGATATTGCTCCACCTCTAACCTTGAATGTTGCTTCAGCCTTAGTCTTAGCCTGAAACATAAAACCCATAGAAGTAGACAATAAGTCACCTTTCTATTATACACTGAGCAGACAGTGCTGAGATTTCGCAACTATCGCAGGCCGCCTGCACTGTGTATGCAGTTCTGGCATTTATCAATGCAGTTCAAATTTTACAAACAGTGATCAAGGTAAAGTCACAAATGTGTGACAAAGTTTGTACTCACAGTATCATACGTTAAAACATTAAAACATTTTGTATGAAACATTTGGTAATTAATAAATGCTATGTTCTGTGTTTGGTACCAGGCACACAAGTGTTTTATGCAGGTCAGTTTTTGTTTTAGTAAAATGTATAGTATTCCCATAGAATCACTTGTTCTTGCATATCCAGTTAAAGCAGCCATATGGATTTTAACATTTAAATTTGCATTTAAGTTTGTCATGGTGGATAGTTTTTGTCACACGGAGTAAGTGAGCTCAAAGTAATTGACCTCTGTCTGACCGTATAGTATGAAGGTGCTTCTTTACTGTTAAAATTTTGTTTCAACTAACCTTAAACACAGAGTACAGCTTTATCTTAACATCAATAATACAGTGTTCATATGTTGATATTCAGGTTCTTGTTGATATATCGGCGCTATATTTATATTAAATAGTAATATATAATATTGAAAGTGAAGTGAACCATATGTCACATGTGAACACAACACAAACAGCACGCAATGTGAAATTTGTCCTCTGTATTTAATCCATTGACCTGAGTGAATCTGTGAGCAGCTGACAGTGTGTGGGGACAATACTTTTGCTCAAATGCACCTCAGTAGAATCACTGATAGTCGTGGAAATCAAACTCACATGTTATGAGGCCCAGATATCATGAGACATTTGACATTGTTATTATATTTTGAAATAAAGTACCATATTGAAATACCTTTTGTTTCTGAACCACATGAGCATGCATCTACGCCACTACTAGTCTTTGGTTTTCTAGAGTACAGCCTCTGAAGCATGTAAGCATTTATCAGTTTACTGACCACAGGTGTCGAGGTTTTCTGATGGTGTGGAAATGACACAAACCAGCCTGCGTCTATTTGGGGACGTGAGTCTATTTAAACTGCATCTTCTTCAAGGAGAACACACTCTCTCCCTGCGACACCAAGTGGAACTGGCCATTGTGATGTCACATAGGGGGATCGATGTTATGGTTGATGGCACCCTTTCTAAACTCCCCCATCTACCTGCACATTTAAGCCATTAATGGTGTCTCTATGGCAAAAAC
>JBBPCY010034706.1:0-13915 GCA_037974405.1 Brachyalestes nurse | reverse complement strand
AACAACATTCTCTGTAGGCCTATAACAAAATAGTGTATCAAAACAAAGACTGACATAGCCCATATATTAACTGTAATAATTCAAAAACACAGACGGAGTGGTTGTGCTTGACGGGTCTTGCCTCTTCTGTGCTTTATACTCTGCATGGCGATCGGAAAGTTTTGATTTTATATGATAAATTAATCTTGACGTTGAGAAAGTCTTTGTGGATGCACCCCCACTAGAAATTTTGGCATTGCATGCTTTACAAATGGCTTTCCGTGTGTCTTTCTTAGAGATATCAAAATGCGCCCACATGGCAGACATGCTGACAGGGGCTGACTGGCAATCTGTGCGTTGTGGAAAAGTCCAGACTGGACGGCCGTCTGGACTTTTCCAGAAGAGAGAGACAGAGAGAGAGAGGGAGAAAGAGAGAGAGAGGGAGAGAGTAAGAGAGAGAGAGAGAGTTAAATTCAGTGCGGCAGAACGGACAGATTGCCAGTACGCCCCTGAATGCTTGCGTCATCACTGTTTCGGTTGCGTAAAAAAAAATTCGTCCGAAACCGAAAATGCATTTTTTGCCATTTTCGGTGCATCTCTACTTCTAACCAACCTCAGGACTCACTAGATATTTGCACATGCACACACACAGGCACACTTACATGTTGCTACCAACTGCCCTGGACTGAACTTGACTTGCACATGCACACACACTAGAGTTGGATGTCTCGAGACTGGTCTTGGTCTCGAGACCGGTCTCAAGACCACTTTTACGTGGTCTTGGTCTTGTCACAGTCTCGACGGTCTTTGGTCTTGGTCTTGCCTTTGTCTCGGATCCCTCGGTCTTGTCTTGGTCTCGCTGTCTTGATCTTGCTGTCTCGGATTGACATAGTGTTCGGAATATTTGGAGCCAACAGTATCCATGTGTAGCACGCTTGAATAAATGAATGCTCAAGGTGTAGAGTTTTTGTTAGTTTTAATTTCCATTCTGTGACTGCAGCAGACAGCCGCATGGGCAAGCTGCGTCAAGTGCGTTACCATACGCGAATATTGTCTGATGTAGCTAAATTGGTATGAACTGAAACTGGACAACACATATTTACATATCCAGCTTAACCGTACAGGATTAATCTGTGAACAATATACTCACTGCTGTTTAAGGCATTTACTATGAACTAAGTCAAACTAGTTTACCTTACACACATGTAATTGGTAGGCTCCACTAGCCATTAGCCTAATTCCACTGCTCTCCCATAGACCCTCGCACCTTTCCCCACTTTGCGCAACCATGGAAATATTTAGACTTGTAGTTAAGACCACCTAAACCAAGACCAAGACACTACCAAGACTAGAGGGTATCAAGACCAAGACCAAGACAGACCGAATCAAGACCAAGACAAAGTCGAGACGAGACCAAGACCAAGACCGAGACCGAGACCGAGACCGGAAAAAAATGACTCCCTTAACTTTTGTGTGCTGTTGAGGACTGACATGACGGTACTGACTGGTCCCAAAGTCGTCTGACAAAACAGCTAACACCTCCAACAACTGTCTAAAGAATCGGAAATGTGTAACTGATTTCAATTATACTTCATTTGTAGATGAAATTGTAACATCGAATTGAAGATACACAATTGTGAACGTGAACGGCATCATGTCCCATTGTAGTAGTACGAGCCAAATTTAGTCAAACAATACCATTTTAAGTAAAATACTGTAATCGAACAATATAAAGACATGCACACACATCACATGAATCAAATGCAAACTACAAATACTACATACCAATATAAACTGCACATCAAATTGTGCATTAATAAGAATAACGAGAGCATCACTGCTGGATCTGACTTTTAACTAGCGCCACACTTGCGTATTTTGATTGGATGAGCGCTAATGTCTGAATCACAACAAAATACATGTATGTCATTGATTGGTTGCATTTAAAGAGCGCCAAAGGCAACATAATAATAATGTTGCATTATCGAACATTACGTTGTGCATCATGTGTGAGGACCTAGCAGATTCAGACACATTAAAGAGAACCCCTCACCCCCAATAATTTCTTTCAAAGATGTTGTGTTTACATGTGTTGAATGAATGTTTAGTATAGAAGGTATTTGAGTTGTTCTGTAATCTCCTGCTAATCTAATACTTATTGGAAAAGGGCAGGCTCCCGCCTCTAAGTGACGCACCGCAAACACTCCCTGCTACGTCAGACAGTATTCACATATGGTAACACACTTGACGCAGCTTGCCCAAACTAACGTGCCCTGTTTGTATGGTTGCGGTCGCAGAATAGAAATTAAAACGAACAAAAACTCTACACCTTGAGCGTTCATTTATTCAAGCGTGATACACATGGATACTGTTGGCTCCAGATCTCCCAACCACTATTTCGATCTGAGACAGCGAGACCAAGACAAGACCAAGGGATCCGAGACCAAGACAAGACCAAGACCAAAGACCGTTGAGACTGACAAGACCAAGACCACGTAAAAGAGGTCTCGAGACATCCAACTCTACCTCCACAATGCTGTCAAAGACTGATTTCCACAAAGGAAGTGTATAGTTGCTGCTAAAAAACTTTAACCTGGTTAATTACTTTCTCACACACGTGATACCTTTGGGGGTTTCCTCATGTTCTCTATGTCTCATACAACATTTTTATAATGATCTGAAACCCTTTAGTGTGAAAACATTGTAGCAAATACATATTCATGGCACTATAAATAAATAAGAAATTAATAAAATCGGCCATATGTCAACAAATGTCCCATGATGGGTCTCTGATGCATTTCCTTGTGCATTTGTTTGGTCCTCTGAAGCACTGTTAAGGCTGAATCATGCATACAATTCAGCAGCAATCCGTTTGAGGGTTAAACGAAGGTCGCTCTGTGTTTTCATATCAGTGCTGTCAAAAATACACTGCGCAGCTTCATCAAAACTCTTCTGGCTCCATTGCTCATGGACGCTGCCCTCAGCTGAGGTTAATCCGTTGCAGCGGCCGTCCTCCAGCCTGATTTGTGTGCCGTTTGATGCAGCATCATGGCTATTTGGGTTCATGGCCAGCTTCTCTTTTATAGCCTGATCAGAAGATCCCTGAGGGTCTGTATATAAACTCTTGCTTAAATTCCTCACTATTATAACAATAATAATGTTCAGACCCCTTAAATTTTTATAAGGTGATCAGTTTTGTGTTTATATTTTTATATTCTAACATTGTAGCATATTTACAGATGTGATTGCTAGTTTTCAGCTGTGAAATATGTAAATAAACAACAGCAACATACTTAAAGAACAGAAATACTGTTGCGGGGCTGCCCACCATTCCAAATCTATGGTTTTGGTTTCAGTTTATCACATCTTATTTTTATTTCATTCTTATTGTTGCACTTACACCAGTTATATGAGTCTTTATCCTCCAAATTACGATCTTTTGAGCATTAGTGGAGCTAACATAGCTTAGTAAATAAATCCCATTGGTACCATGGTAATTATTGGTGCACTGATAAGACTTTGGTAAGGCAGTTAACTTTTCCCTAACCATACACCCTGGGCCAGCCATACTCATAACTATACAGCAGGGTCCAAATGTCTTGAGTCTACTAATAAAACTGCTAATTTTTCAATTCGTCTTATCAGTGTAACAAAGAATCTTCTAATTAGTTGTATTTATATTTCAGAATTCTGTGGTATTCAGGATGTATGTCTTTGTGATAAACACAATGCAAGTTTGAATAAAATTTAAAATGTGACCTAAAAATTCTGTTATGACTAATCTAATATATCTTTTACAATGGACTTTTTTCTAAGTTAACTTTTTTTTTTTGGTATAAATGAAAAGTTTCAGTTCAGTTTAGAGTGTGTGTGTGTTAGTTGTTCAGTTCTGATTTAAGAGTCTGATAGCCTGGGGGAAGAAACTGCTCCCCATCCTGGTAGTGAAGGCCCGGATACTGCGAAACCTGCCAGATGGAAGGAGGGAAAAGAGGGAGTGTGGGGTCATCCACAATGCTGGCAGATGCAGTGTGTTGTAAATGTCTGCAACAGAAGGAAGAGAGACCCTGATGATCTTTTCAGCAATCCTTCCTCTCCTCTGTAGGGTCCTATGATCTGATATGGCACAATTTCCGTACAACGCCAGGATGCAACTACAGAGAATGCTCTCTGTCGAGGTGCACTCACCTCAATCTCCGCAGGAAGTTTAGACGCTTCTGGGCCTTTTTGGTAATTGAGCTGATGCTGAGGGTCCACATGAGGTTCTTGATGTGAACACCAAGGAACTTGGTGCTCTGGACGATCACCACTGGGGATGTTCAGTGGAGAGTGATCACGTCATGCCCTCTTAATGTCAATAACAATGTCTTTTGTTTTGTCCACACTGACAGGTTGTTAGCCATTGCACCTCCTCTCTGTATGTCACCTCATCGTTCCTGCTGATCAAACCCACTACGTCGTGTCATCAGCATGGTTGATGATGTGATTTGAACTGTGCATTGCTGCACAGTCTGGGTCGTCAGTGTGAACAGCACATAGCCCTGGGGGTCCCTGTGCTAAGCATGGCGACACTGGAAACGTTGCATCCTTTCCTGACTGACCATTTTATTTACCGCAGGAATTCACCAACATTCTTATAGTCGCAAAGTACATCCCACCTATCACTAACACTAACAATGCGCTGGCCAGACTCCAAACCTCACACCAGGATGGGCTGCTTATTGCTGCCAGGGATGTCAACCATGCAGCTCTCAAGTCAGTTCTCCCTAAATTCCCTAAACGTGCTGGACTGGACTGCGCTTACACAAACATCGCTGGAGCGCACTGCACTGGAGTCTTGCTGCTACTGTTATTTGCACAATTATTATTTATTGCTGACCTATTCTGCATTTTTTTACGCCTAATGACTCCACTGCTAGAATACAGTATATGTCATAATGTTGTAATAATTCAAATATCGACTGCATTAAATGCTACCTCGTCCTGGTGTTTATCTTGCACTCTCTCCTGCTCTCTTCGCACTCTGTATTTTGTCACACTTATGCGTCCTGTGGCATTTCTGTTTTTGTTCTTGTGTTGCACCATGGTCGTGGAAGATTGTTGTTTCATTTCACTGTGCACTGTGTATATGGCTGAAATGACAATAAACGTACTTGACTTCACTTGACACCAGTCACCAGGGCTTAAATGTTGTAGACTGAATAAGAAGATTTATGTAAATGTGTTGGCATTGTTACGTTACAAAAACTTTGAAAAAAAATTGAAAACACTGCTTTGGAAGCTTAGTTAATATGGACTTTATGGATAGGGAAGTGAATGTGCATTTTGAAAATTAAACAATATTTGTCGACTTTGAGGCTTTTTAATTCCTAAAAAAAAATAATGATGCGAGCCATTTCAGATGCATTACCATCACAATATAGCAGTATCATTTTAATACTAATATTCTGTGCAGCCTTAAGACCACGCCCCTTATTAAAAAGTAACAAATTGCTATTTGATATAGGGGTTAATTACATAGGATTGGGAATGGAAGCATATATCAAAAGTGCATTACCCAATCCATTCCCAAAATGCATTTGGTAAATTTTTTTTTTTTTCATGTTTTTTTAAATCTTGTAACTTTGATAAAGAATGGAGGACAATATAATTTAAATTTGTAACAATTTGATTTAGACCCTTTTTATCTGTCAGTTCATCCCGACATTTCTGTAAGTAGTAAAAGGCAGTTAATATTTTCAAATTATATAAAAAATTTTGATATGCGAAGTTACATTTAACCAATATAAAAAATAGTACATTATATTATTTTTAATCGATGTTTTGCACAGACATTAACACGGTTATCATCCAAAACGTCAGGAGCTTGTTTAACAGTGATAAAGTTAATGCATGCACACTCGCACTCCTTTAGCATTCTGTAGTATGTCTTCCCCACATGCAGTTGTACGTGCCTGTCCCAACAGCTTCTGAAACATCGGTGGAAGCATTAAGCCTCCAACATTTCCTCCATCCTTCATCCTGTCCACCTTAACGTCCTGCAACACATATAAAATGCACCTGCCACTATTAACACCCTCAGATCCAACCTCCGAGTCGATGCATGGCTGCTTAACGTCCTCTTTTTGCTTTATGAAACAGCTGGCTCAAGAAATGAGCCTCGACTGTGGCAGGGCGTTTTGCATTTTTACGCTCCTCCGGGGGTTAATTGGCGCCTTTGAGAGTCGCCCAAGCGTGGCTGCAGTCTACCAACACAGACCAGAACTCGGCTTTATGAGTCGGGATGAAACTAATTGAAAGTGTTTTACAGGAAACAAAGGCTCATTAAAGTAACATTTGCCCGGTAGACCCCTTACCCCAGCTGCAAAACATTTCAGGTTAGCCAAGACAGGTATAGTGTCCATCCACCCTCCTGCAGAACAGTTCAGCTTCAGGAGCAGAATGTCCCCAGAAATCGTGGCAATCTGATCTGATCTCCAGAACATCCAGACCATCAATTACTTTATATGTCAAAACTAATGACATTTGATTGGCAATTAAGCTACACTCATTGAGTAACTCCATCTGTTCTGCTGGCCTGTTGATATGTTAGTTTTAGCAAGGTGAAGGCTATGGGAGGTGTCACAACAATAGAAGAAGAGCAGACCAATTATTTAATTAAGGGGACAAGTGAATTCCTTGTGCTCCTCATTTTTCTCTGTGTTACTTTTAGTGGGCCTATAACCCTAACTATGATCTTTTGAGTCATTTCATTTTTATCATATGGAGATCACATGGACTGTAGGGCTACAATATAGTGTAATAGTATAATGAGGGAAACTAGGATCCTTGAAACATAGATCCCTGACCCTTGGGGCATAGTTTCCTAAGAATGTAGGGCTCTAGGAATGTACAACACTAGGTACAGAATATAGGCTCCTGGAACACACAGGCCCTGGGAACATAAGGTCTTGGGTGAATAGGGTTCTGGAAACAAAAGGGAGCAACGTTCAAGGAATATAGGGAAATCTGAGAATATAGGCCTTGGAAGCATAGGGTTTTGGCCCTTGTCTTTTGACCCTTGTCTTTAAGGGACCCCAGGGCCCTTAAAATATAGTTATTTTCCACAGATAGTAGAAGTACAAGGTAGTTGTTAATAATAAATTGACTAGTAATACAAGCCTGTGTTTCCAAAAAAGAGAACCATGATTTAATGCTGTATGTAGGCAGATGCCATTATGTAAGGTGGACCTGGCGAGGCTTCACTTTTGAAGTAATCTTTTAGAAAAGCCCGTAGTCCTTGGGTTATGATACTGTATGCCTATCGCTGCTAATTTTCCATAATGCAGTAGTTAAGATGCAGCAGGCTCAAAGCCTTGGGTGACTCCTTTCCCTTGTTAAATAAACCAAAAGCCCAATTTTTCAGAAAGTGTCTCTGGAATTGCATCATGCGCTGAGATGGCTGGAAGTTTCTGCAGTTTAATTTTCATGCAGTTTAATTTTTCTTTCGCGGCTTCCCGTCCTGAGTGTAATGCATTTGGCTCCACAGCACTGTTAAATAAAGGATAGCCAAAGGAACACTGTGACTAGCTCTGCCACTAATGGGGCGTCTTCCCATTAGCGAGAGAGTCTGTTTGCCGAACCCAAGTTGTCCCTCTGAACACATTTACCTTTTTTTCAGCAGCACTTAAGACACCCCATCCCCTCTCCCTGAAGTCCAGAGTTAAAACAGTGAACACCGGAGGACACGGCAGTGCTCAATTCTGAGCATGTTGTGAAAATTGTGAGTACTCAAAGAAAGCTGAACAACTGAATGGCTAAGGGTGCCAAGAAAAGGTTCTTCAACCAGTCTTGAGGGACCCTTAGATGGCCCACATTTTTGCTCCATATCTGTATGTTATCTGCATTGCCTGGGGGTTCCTGAGGACTGGATTGAGATCCAGTACCCTAAAGATCACCTGCATGGTTCTTCCAAGAACTATTTTTGAAAAGGGAATGTGCAAAGACCCTAGTTAAAGCTCCACCTCCATAAAGCTCTATATCAATTCATGAACTTCCTCCAAGCCAAGAACCATCCAGGAACCATTATTTTTAAGAGCATAACTGAATATATCCTCATGGTGTTTGGTACCATGTCTATGGACATTTTGCACGTCTCGAGTTCTTAAAACTTCGAAAAATAAATGATGAATACAGATTTCATCCAAGTAACATATTAAGGCCTCTATTACATTTTTTACATCTAGATTACTTGAGATTGTTGTTAGCCTACTTATTTATGTATCCTACAGTCCTTATGTAACCTATCATTGCATGAAACCTAAATACTTGAAAAAGTGAAAAAAACAACACTTAAAGTTTACAAGTACTATACTAATGAGTTTTTTGAATGCAGAGACAGTCATATATTTATACAATCATATCAATGTCATATCATGTCTTGTGTATAAATTACTTGGAGTACATTTTAATTTACTTTCATTTACATTTACTTTCAAATTAATGATCTTTTTCCTTGTATAAGCTGACCATTTATGATACAAGGATTTGATCTGTCAGTAATGATATGAAACATGTGAGGCAATTTAGCTTATAATGTTCAGTGTTCCCAAACTATAAACCATCACAAATATACGACAGACTTGCCGCATGGGCAGCCACTGAGAATACATCACCTGTGTTGTGACACTGGAGTCAATGCACTCTGGTTCCTTCAGTAGTAAATTTAACTCTGAGCTTTGTTTAACGCTGCCATTTCTAATGTATATTAGAAAGCGGTGGAGGTCAAAGCCACGCCTGATCATAAGCCACCTCCTGTTTGGCCACAGGGAGAGATTTATTACCTGACAACCACAGCTAGAACACTCACGCTAATAGAATAGTCACCAATCTGAGCTAACGTGGCTTGATTGATGGGGTCTGGGTTGTTGAATTTGTAGGCACTTATCCAATCTGTAATGTTAGCTTGGCTGCTGGCATTTAAAGACATTGTAACGAAACTCTTAAAGGTAGGAGCCAAAACAAGGTGAATAAGATCTGGGACTATAGTCGTATAAGCTCCAGCTGACAAAACCACCCCCATCCTCACAAACCCACTCCTCTTCTAGTCACTCTCACTTGGGGATAATCCACAATAGTAGGACGACACTGCTTTCTAAATGATAGGCTTCTTCTAATTCTACATAACGCAATTTACCCTGAAACATCCAGACCTAATTCTATAAATCTGACGGAAATAATACCCATTTATTGCCATCATCCTGAGAGCAGAAGACGCAAGTACAGAACTAACCACCCCATGTATTTTACCCACGTCTCCTTGCACGTTGACCCCAGAAGTTGTCCACTTGATAATGTTTCACCTCCCATTAGAAGTCCATTAAAGACCCAATCTGGAATTGCGAGAATGAGACCACATTCCCCCTGGGCCTGGATTCCAAGCCATCATGAAACGTCTGGCCTGGGTACAGTTTCACCAGAGCCAAGCGCTGCCAAGGAAGAAGGTAATAAATCTCAGCTCGTCGCATCTCTGCTTTGGTTCTTAGCTGCAGTCCCAGAGCTCCAAGTGATATTGTAACTAAGAATTCAAATTCCATCCAGGCCTTTCGTTGCAAACAAAAATCTTGAGGGATGTTAAGGGTTGCAGATGTGGTCGAAATATACAATCACAAACCTTGAGAACATTTTCAGGGTGCACCATGTGTTTCACAAGGCTCATGGACAACTTGGAACCAATAAAATGCTGAAACTAAACAGCTGTGGAAGGAAAGAGTAAAGCGATTAATATACTTTGTGTTCTACAGACTGGGGGAGTCCTAGCTAATGAGTGAAACTGGACATGACTTAACTACAACTAAATATAAAAAGTAACTCCTTATTTGCTAGTTAATAGTAGATCACTGCCCCCTGAGATATACCATCGGGATTTATTATGTCACGATAATGACAATATACCATTTCCCCCCACCTGGTGGGTTGGTGTGGACCTTTAGCTTTGCCTTTAGCTTTGCTGTTGTTTGTTACTGTGGCAGCCTGAGCTGTCCTCCCTGACTGGGTTTTTAATGTGATGGCGGCTGGATTTAGCATGCAGCCTCAGTTAAGCTGGACTTGGGACATGGCTACAGGGTCCTGTGAATGAGCATATTACACTCAGCTACAGAGGATGCTTGTCCTTCCAAGGCTCTGAGCCATCTTTGTGTGTGTATGTGTGTGTGTGGGTGTGTGTGTCTGCGCGAGCATAAGAAAGAGAAGGAAAACAGTTAGCTAACCTTCTTTGGCCTGTTAGCATTTCCAGTGCTTCTGTTCATCCCTACAGGGCTGGGCTAAGTGAGTAACCTGATTCAAAGTCTGCACAGACACACACACCATTCACACACGCATGCCGCATTAACACAACAGAATGGTAATCCTCTCACAGCCTGCTGCGAACACAGGCAGGATTTTCAAATCAATTTCATTTCGCTCATCATGCCCTCCAAAGCAGAGCAGAGAGCGTTGGGGGTGGGGAGCTATGCTTGTCCGTCTGTCTGTCTGTCAGTCCATCTGCTGGAAAAATAGCCAACAATGTATGTGGGTGCTTTTTCTTAGCATTAGTGAGTCATTAGTGACATTAGCATTTCCTTGTAAGCGAACATAATTCCTCTTTACACTCTGCTCATTATTTATTTAAAATGCTACTCTGACTAGCAATGTATTGGACCTGTTAGATTCAGCTTTAATAGTGCTAACCAGCCCGTAATAGCTTCCCCATAGTAGCACTGATATTATGCCACTTGGCCTGTATTAGCTTTGGCTTATTAAAAGCCATTCACATTTGAACCTCTCCAGGACAAGTTCCTTTCTATTTTTCTGTATCCACGAACAAAGTGTTGACGTCAAAGCTTCACAGATCATGTGAAATAATCAGGACATTTTGACTTTTCATCAAGCTCTTTTGAAAAGCTGCTGTAACTGACAATGCAAGTGGGCCTATAAGCATGAATGGACTTTTAGACCACTAAGTAAGGGGTGAAGGACTTCTTTTAGACCTCTTCAGGTAGAAGTGCAACCTTGAGCCACGACAGTCGAAGGCCTCAGGCCTGGCGGAAGAGGCCAAAATGGGAGGCAGCTAGCCAGAGATCGCAGCATATCTAAATCACTGATTGCTATTGCTTAAAATGCTGAACACCCACTCCTTTGTTTTTGAAAGTCTTTTATCTGCTGAGTGATAGTCTACGACACCGGGAGTAATTTGGCGCTGGGTATCTTGCGGCGGGTGAATCATGCGCGTGTAGTCAGGCTGAGATGGGTAATTGGAGCGTGGGTAGGTGTAATTAAGCTCTAATCCCGTTTTAGTTTAGCATGACGTAGAGGGGTAATGGTGCGCATTAGACAGCTCTCTCTGTGAGCGCGAAATTGCGAGGGCTGGTGGAGTCTGCTGGTGGAAGAGAAGGCGGGGGGTTGGAGGGGCAGAAAAAATGATTAGAGAAGATTGTGACGCGAAATGCATAGTTTGTTTATTGCTATTGTGCTCTTATTCAATTGGCATTGCGGTACTTCTTATAACTTCAGTATGAGTGGGTTCGTTTATAAATATAAATCTGACATCACAAACACATACCATTGGAACGTGCCTGTTTAGTTTCCATAAATGGACTATGTATTGGAAAATCTGGGCTCCCGGGTGTGGTCCTCCCTCTTCTCCCATCACTCAGCATAACTATCCTCTTTCTTTCTGGGTGGGTTGGGTGGTCCTCTCTATCTGTGTGACAGCAGAGATGTTACATATTGAATATTAGTATTTTGTCCACATCATCTGGCCAGCCAGGAACATGAAAGGATTGGGTAGGTTGGAAGAAGGAAGTGAACAAGATGAACACAGACAAAGAGAAACCATGTCAGAAGGGAATCCACTTGAAAGCAATGGGTTAGTCTTGACAGGGAGAAAAAAAGGGGTGGCAAAACCTTTTTTGGCTCAGAGCTGAGAGAATGCTTCAGCTTTGGTGTGTAGAGAAACTTAGCTGCTGAAAAAGTGAGGAAAACAGTGTTTGTGTCTGATGGTGGCGCATGACGAAGGCTATTACATGGGTTCCTCCTGCAAGAGATAGTAGGACTGCTTTCTGTGATAAGTGAAGGCAAAAGTTCTGATGAGTCTGGGTCAGCGTATGTCATCTGTTTTAATCCATGCTGCTTTCTTCCCGACCTTCTGCTTGAAGTTCTCATCACTGGCTTGCAGTGTAGTAATTTCAGCACCATGGGCAGCTTACCAGGACCGAGAAGCTTAAGGATGGGGGGTCACTTTCTTTTAATGAAGCGGAAAGGCCGTGCCGATTTACTCACTAACACCAGGCTGAGGCTCTGATGAGAAGGCGCTGTGTGCTTCATTTAGGAGCTATATTGAGCTTTTGTTGACGTTAATCCGTGCTCAGTCATAGCGGTTGTTTTCCATATGGAGCTTTAGTCGCCCGGGATCAGGTAGACTTAGCTTTCAGTTGACATGCTTCAAGATGATTAAGGAGAATTGATACTGTCAGGTTCAATGCATCAACTTAACAATTTGCACACACGCAATACAATCGCTGGCCACTTTGTTGGAAACATCCTACCTGCTGTGTGTGTGTGTGTGTGTGTGGGATGTGTGTTTTATATATGTGTTGTCCACCTATCTGTTTGGTCATTCAGTGACTACAGGGCTTCTATTGACATGATTTTTTTGGAGAGTGCTCCGCTATACTCGCATATCCAGTCAAGCTCTGTGTTCAGAATCTGACCCCTGAAGAAGAAAAAGAGGATGGCCAGTAGGGCCAAGCTACAATGGGAGTGTTTCTAATAAAGTGGCCACTAATTCGCAGGTCAGTATTTTTAGCAGCGTTAGTGTATATTTGGTTTCTGTCGCTCACTGGCAGGACGTAAGTGTGCCCAGTTAATTGGGTCTATTGGCATAGTAATGTCCATCTAGCCTCCCTCCTTCACAACTGTGTGTGTGTGTGTCTGTGTGTCTGTGTGTGTGAGTGTGTGAGAGAGAGAGAGAGAGAGAGAGAGAGAGAGAGAGAACTTCTGGCTTGCACTCTTGTCTGTTCTTTGATTAAAGTGGGAAATTTATCCTGGATTTGGGTCAAGAAGTGGGTTGCCCCAATTTCCCGCTTGTTCAGCGAGTGCACACTGGGCGATCGACAGCTCTGCCAGGCCTTTTTTCTTTCTTTTTCTCTCTCTTTTTTCTCCTGTTTTCCCCCAGTTGTCCTGCAAACCTCTAAAGCAAACACGCTGCGGTTTCAAGTGCTTATTATTCTGCCCGACAGTGCCACCGAAGTGCTGTGTAAATACAAGTGCGCTCATTGGCTTTTTATGAGGCTAAACCAGGGTTTAACGTGAAAGCCAGGCACTCACTCTGACTCAGTTTTTTTAACACAAGCTGTTTGAGAGGGTCCAATTCACTCTGCAAAGTGAAAGCACATATTTAGAGTGTGCATCAGCGAGAAGAAGAGAGAGAAAGAGATTTTTTTTCGTGGTGCGCACAGGTGCAGTGATTGGGGCTGGAACAACCATATCTCCTAATACTGCAATGTTCAACAGCTCCATCTCCATCATAACTGCACACATCAATAGTGACAGTGTGTTTCCAATAACATTGATGAAAAGACAGGAAGCAGAGCTGGAGGAGGCAGAGTTGAAAATGTTAAGATTTTTGTTCGGAGTGAAGAAGATAGACAGGATCAAGGATGGGTTTATTAGAGGGACAGCCCATGTTGGACCTTTTGGAGAAAAAGTCAGAGAGATTGTGTTGATTTGGACATTTGCTGAGGAGAAACTCTGAGTGTGTTGGGAGGAGGATGCTGGGGAGAGACTGAGTGTGTTGGGAGGAGGATGCTGGGGTGAGACTGAGTGTGTTGGGAGGAGGATGCTGGGGAGAGACTGAGTGTGTTGGGAGGAGGATGTTGAGGAGAGACTCTGAGTGTGTTGGGAGGAGGATGCTGAGGAGAGA